>JADLZL010007937.1:0-39955 GCA_015844335.1 Chrysopogon serrulatus
CAACCACCTCCGCCTCCACCTCCACCACCACCACCTCCACCTACAACAACACCCGTCCACCTCGACCTACACCACCACCACGACCACAACCACCTCGCCTCCCACCTCCACCGCCCACCACCTCCACCTGCAACACCACCCGTCCACCTCGCCTACACCACCAACATGACCACCACCACCACGACCACCACCCCACCACCACAACCTCCAACACCACCACAATCACAATACAATAACAATCACACATTGACATTGCTGCGCCCAGTGTAAACCACAATCACTGTCGCATTTACAAACTTTGCTCGCTGGCGTAAATTGAATAAAGATAGGGAACCACATACGTTTGAAGTGCGGTAAGCGTCGGCCGGTGGTGGGGCTCCCTCCTCCCGCTCTCCTGGCGGTGGCGCGCCCGGCGACCTCGAAGGGGAGGGGAAAGGCGGGGGAGGCGGGGTTGGCATGTAGAGGAAGGTCCGGGCCCCTAGCTCTGGCGGGGGAGGAAGCGCCCTTAGCAGCCCCAGCTCCGGCCGCTGGCGGTGGCCCGGCCGCTGGCGAGGGTCGGCAGCCAGGCGAGCCGCCGAGCCTTGGCGGCAGCGGCCAGCGTGGCTTCGAAGGCTGAGGTAGCGGCCTCAGCGCGGCGGAATAGCTCTTTCGAGGCTGGCCTCAGGCGGCTCCTACGCGGCCTCGGCCCGTGAGAGCCCCGGCGGCCTCGGCTCCAGCGAGCAGCGGCGGCCTGGCTCGGCACCAGCGAGCGGCGGCCAGCGCCGCGCCTCGGCAAACGGCGGCAGCGCGTCTTAGAAGCGGCTGGGAGCGGCTTCGAGGGGCAGCCAGTCCCACGCGGGGCTGCCTAAGCGGCAGGGCGGCAGAAGCCGCGGCAGCCGGCGTGTCGGCGGCGTGTCGCTGGCGTCTTCGAGGCGGCGGCGGCAGCGCGGGCGTGGTGTGTATGTGTTCTCGTGTTGAGTGCGTGTGTGTGTCGAGCGAGGGAGAGCTGACTTTCTTGAGGCTTTGCCCGTCGCCGTCGGCACTGGCAAGAGGCCATATAAATAAAAAATAAAAAATTAAATTCCACCTTTGCGAGTGCCACGGCCGAAGGACTCGGCAAAAGGCCCTTATCCGGTCAACAAAGGCCCTTATCCGGTCAAAAAATAGAAAAAAAGCGTAAAGAATACCTTTGCCGGTGCGCTACACCAGGGCAATTCGGCAAAATTTTTATCGAAACAAAAATTTTGAAAAACTTGGCAAATATCCCACCTTTGCCGAAGGTACATCTTCAGAGGGGCACTTCCGGCAAAGGCTTACATAAATTTGAAAACGCCTTTGCCGAGAGCCAATGATGAAACACTGGGCAAACCTAGATTTGCCGAAAGTGCTAACCCTAAGAGCTCTCGGCAAATATTAACAAAAAACTATTTAAAAATAGCATATAATTTCAAAAAATTGCCAACTTTTTACAGGAGCCCTTTTATTATGTACTTTGCCCATGAAAAAAGTATTGATATCATCGGCAACAAATGGTGAAATACTTCAAGTCCGATTCATCCTAAGCACTTTAAAAGTTTAGGAAATCAGCTTCGTAGATTGTCGGATTCAACGCTAAGCATTATGTGACAACTTGCTCGAAACATTGTCAATTTTTATCACATCTGGGCACATGAAATGATGACACGGTGATAAATTTCATGATTTTTGAATTCATATGTTTTTTATAATTAAAAAACCATGCCATTACGCCGCGTGGTTTTCATGTTCGTGCCCGAGCGTATTCAACATTTTAGGTCTCATTTCTACAACACCCCTAACATACCATAAATAACGCTAATAACAATTTTTTAGCCAGTACATTTCATTAGATGATGCGCGTGCGGTTCAAATTTGAATTTTTCCCTAAAATTATAATGAAATGAAATGAACACGGAAAATAGAAAAAAACACCTCAAAAATAGGCCATATTTGAAAACATAGTATAATATAATTTGACAAGGCTAAACAAAAATTTGAGATCAAAAATAAAAAAAAAATAAAACCTTTAAGTGCTTTCGTGGGGCACTCGGAAAAACAAAGGTTTTACCGAGAGCCAGCCCCCAGGGCACTCGGCAAAGTGTTAGGTTTGCCGAGAGCGACGGTCGGCTCTCGGCAAAGAATGCAAACGCCGTTGGGTGGGCAGGTTTTTCAGTGCTTGTAGTTGCGAGTGCTCTTGGGAGAGTGTGAGCCTCTGGAAGCAAGCTACCAACAACCTGTCAACATCTTGTCGTCGGCGTCTCGACTCATGCTAGGCGAGACTTTAAAAGCCATTAGGCGTGCCTTGGCGTCTAGCGAGAGACCTTTGTGGCCGTGAAGTGGTTGCCGGGCAGAAGTAAACATATCATAGAACGCCTTAGCGGTGGCCTCAGCTCCTCCTCCTCATCCCAATGCGTCCATAACCAGGCGTGCTCGATGAAAGTCATCTAACATGTCCGCTACCCCGACATCGGCATCAAACTCCTCGGCCGCGTGCTCTCACCACCTCCTCTCTCATTCGATGGGCTTCACCATGGTGGACCCATCGGGTATAGTCGAGGGTAAACCCATACAAGACAAGGTGCTTGCTCATGGTATCCTTGCATTGCCTTTCCGATTAGCACACCCTCTGCGGGGACCAGAACCCGACTTCGCTCCTTTAGCGACCTCGCCGAATGCTTGCTCCAAGAACATATATGTTTTTCTCAATCCAATCAGCTGTGTAATCACAATCACTTGGGCGGCTGTGTACATCCGATCCACGATCATCCATCTTCTAACATATACATTAGCGAGAAACATAACAATCAATTTTACCTACACCGGCCTCCTGCTCTCTTATAGGTGAGGATAGGTCCTAATCCCACCAGCGTATGCGTTGTTGGGAGCTAGTTTCCATTTATGCGCTCCGATCGGAGGCGGAGTTTCGGCAAAGACACCTCCCAGCTGTTCTCGGGTACACGCCCGACAGGAGATCGTGTTTCTAGAGAACAACAGGGGAAGTGATGAAACTTTCGATCTCCGATCGGCGAACAACGAAAAATTAGCCCTAACAACGCATCTTGGCTGTCCAAATCCCAATGCGTGGACAATTCGAAGCTTGAATACGGTTTTCGATATGCAAAGATCTGCATACCGGGCAGTAGTATCTCTTTCGAAACGGAGGCGCCTAATCCTGGTGACGTGACCTATGACCACGATACGAAGCAGAGGTTATACCTTAGGTGGCGGTGCAGTCAGGCTAGCGGGGCCGTGGCGAGTCGGTGCGATGGCGGCGACGCCCGTGCTGGCTACGCGAGCGCGCAGGGTACTCGGCTCAACAAGGATGGGCCTCTACGCAAACAAAAAGGACCACAATATCATCAATTCAAAATTTTGAACACCTCCCTACATGGTGTGGTTTCTAGAACATACAACAAACTAAAGGCACGAAGGCCTAGAATCACATATATCGCATATATATTAATGCAAACCACCTTCACCCACGACCATGCTCACAACCACCATACCACCTCCACCGACACCACATCCACCACCTCAACGCCCAAGTGATAGTGAACACCAACCACCTCCGCCTCCACCTCCACCACCACCACCTCCACCTACAACAACACCACGTCCACCTCGACCTACACCACCACCACACGACCACAACCACCTCCGCCTCCACCTCCACCACCACCACCTCCACCTACAACACCACCACGTCCACCTCGACCTACACCACCACCACGACCACCACCACCACGACCACCACCTCCACCACCACAACCTCCAGCACCACCACAATCACAATAACAATAACAATCACACATTGACATTGCTCGCATAGTGTAAACCACAATCATAATCGCATTTACAAACTTTGCTCGCTAGCGTAAATTGAATAAAGATAGGGGAACCACATACGTTTGAAGTGCGGTGGCGTCGGGCGGTGGTGGGGCTCCCCCTCCCCTCGCCCCTTGCGGTGCGCTGCCGGCGACCTCGAAGGGGGAAAAGGCTGGGGGCGGGGTTGGCGTGTAGAGGAAGGTCAGGGCGGCCTAGCTCCGGCGAGGGGAGGAGGGGCCGCGCCGCGCCTAGCTCCGGCGGCCGCGGCGGTGGCCCGATCGCTGGCGAGTCGGCGCAGGGCGAGCGCCACGAGCCTCGGCCCGGCAGCGGCGTGGCTTCGAGGCTGAGGCGGCGGCCTCGGCGGTGGCGGAATGGCTTCAGTGGGGGCTCCCTCGAGGCGACTCCTCGCGGCCTCGGCAGCGAGAGCCCCCGGCGGCCTCGGCTCCAGCCGAGCAGCGGCGGCCTCGGCTCGGCCGAGCAGCGGCGGCCCGCGCCCCGGCCAAGGCGGCGGCACGTCTTAGGGTGGCGGCGCGGCTGTTAGAGCGGCTTTGGGGCGGCTTCGTGGGCGGCAGGTCCACAGCGGGAGCTGCACAGGCGGCAGCGGCGCAGCGGCAGCCCGGCGTGCCGGCGTGTCGGCGGCGTCTTCGAGCAGCGAGCGGCGGGAGCGCGTGAGTGTGTATGTGTTCTTTGTGTTGAGTGCGTGGTGTGTATTCGGCGGGGAGGTAGCTTAGGTGCGGGGCTTTGCCGAAGTGCCGCTGATCGGCACTTCGGGAAAGGGCCATATCGTAAAAAATAAAAAAAATTAAAATTCCACCTTTGCCGAGTGCCACAGACTCGGAAAGGACTCTCGACAAAAGGCCCTTATCTGGAAAAAAATAAAAAAAAAAAAACGCCACCTTTGCGAGTGCTACACGGAGGGCACTCGGCAAAGAGCTATCGAGAACAAAAATTTTGAAAACTTGGCAAATATCCACCTTTGCCGAGTGCTATACTAGAGGGCACTCGGCAAAGGCTTACATAAAATTTGAAAACGCCTTTGCCGAGAGCCAACAGTTGAACACTCGGCAAACCTAGATTTGCCGAGTGCTAACCCTAAGGCTCTCGGCAAATATTAACAAAAAAAACTATTTAAAAATAGCATACAATTTCAAAAAATTGCCAACTTTTTACAGGAGCCCTTTTATTATGTACTTTGCCCATGAAAAAAGTATTGACATCTAAATCGACCCCGAGAAATACTTCAAGTCCGATTCATCTAACTACTTTAAAAGTTTAGGAAGCGCTTGAAGATTGCAGCGGTTCGAAGCATAGCGTATGTGACAACTTGCTTGAAACATTGTCAATTTTTTATCACAGTGCGGGCACATGAAATGATGACACGGTGATAAATTTCATGATTTTGAATTCATATGTTTTTATAATTAAAAAACCATGCGCTGCGTGGTTTGTCATGTTCGTGACGAGCATTATTCAACATTTTAGGTCTCATTTCTACAACACCTAACATACCATAAATAACGCTAATAACAATTTTTTAGCCAGTACATTTCATTAGATGATGAATGCGGTTCAAATTTGAATTTTTCCTAAAATTATAATGAAATGAAATGAACTTCTCTAGAAAATAGCAAAACACCTCAAAAATAGGCCATATTTGAAAACATAGTATAATATAATTTGACAAGGCTAAACAAAAAATTTGAGATCAAAAAAAAAAAAAATAAAACCTTTGCCGAGTGCTACGGTGGGGCACTTGGCAAAGGGTTAGTTTTGCCGAGAGCCAGCCCTAGGGCACTTTTCGGCAAAGTGTTAGGTTTGCCGCAGAGAGCCTGACGGTCGGCCCTCGGCAAAGAATGATGCCGTTGGGTGGCGGGCGAGGCTTTGCCAGTGCTTGTAGTTGCCGAGCAAGCACTCGGCAAAGGCTTCGATTTTTGCCGATTTCTTAGTGAGGTGCCGAGTGCCGCATTTTGCGAGAGGTGCGAAAGTGCCGCATTTTGCCGAGCTTTCGGCTCTCGGACAAGGTGCCCGTGCCGTGTTTTGCTGCGCGTGGCGGCTCTGGCAAAAAGACCCTTTACCGCAGTGCCAGAAAAGCACTCGGCAAAGCCTCGAAAGGCACTGGGCAGCGGCGCGATTCCGGTAGTGTATGAATCTAGCTTGGGGAGTATAATCTAACTGTCAAAGCAGTACCCATTGAGTAGTATTTATCTAAGCAATATGGAAAAGCTAATTGATCATGATGGCCTGGCAATGCAACCCTCGCCCGGCGCTCATGGGACCATAGTGATGTGCATTAATCTTCAGAGAAAGTGACGCACAATTATAATAAGGATCATGAAATGAAGTTATTAGACCAAGCGAAGGAGGCCAATCGAGCTCCCGACTTGATTTTTATATAAAAGAATGTGTATATATACTTCAAACAACTTGTATGTAGTGTATTGAGGACCGAGTCAAGCACAAGCTAATAAGTAGAAGATGCCCTTTGTGAAGAGCATGAGCGATTTAATTATATTATAAGTGACAGGCCATCTTTTGATACAAGGGCTAATTGTAGTTAACTAAAATTAGCAAAAATAGCTCTAGTGCATCCAAAAAGGAAAGCTAATAGGGTGTGCTATTTTTTTAGGCAAGTCATCAACAACTTATTAGCCAATTAGCTAGCTAAGCATAGCTAATTTGGACTAATTTTTTCGCCCCAAATAATAATTAGCCATGTGTATCAAAGCATACCGTATAAGTGACAGATACCTACATATATAGATTCTCATAATAATATAGGTTCAAAATTCATAAGTATTTGATACTTTCTATCTACATATATACATGTACAGTGAAAACTTCCCCAGTGTGACTTTGTTACATAAGTTTCATTCACCACGCCATATATGTGAATTTGAGAACTATTTCAGCTTTTGGCGTGCTTGATGTACATGGCCAGTTACTAACCTGCTTTAACTCATGGTTGCTAATCTTCCTATGCCATAACTTCTCTTCAATCATACATAGGGCATGCTTGGAATCTCTTCAATCAGCATACATAGAGCAAGGCATGCGTTTGGTTTCTCGGCTAGATTACCTGGGCCCTAGGCATGTTTTCCTATTTGTGGAGCCAAATCGGCTCGCCCAAAGCGATAAGGTTTTGAAGGACCGAGAGTGGCGACCCGGAGGGGGTGAATGAGAGCCTAAAATTTCTTTCAAACTTTTGACCAAGTGTCCCAAATTCAACCCTCAAAATGAACTCACACGGTCGATAAATCCTCGAGCCAACGAGGTGGTGGGTACCTTAGGAGATGTCCTAGAGGCCTGGCGGGACTATCGAGAAAGACCAAAGACAAGCCCTCGAAGAAATGAGAAGAAGCTTGGCCGAAAACTTCGTGGACCCGGAAGTTGGACCGGAACTTCCGGTGAGGATCGGAAGTTTCACCGGAACTTCCACTTAGGAACTTCTTGTCGGCCTCCACCGAACTTCCCTGTCATCGACGGAACTTCCGGTCGGGCACGAACTTCCGGTCGGGGACGGAACTTCCGGTCGGAGACAGAACTTCGATCCCCCCCAAGCAAAAACAACGTAAAACCAAAACAAAACTTGGACCGGAACTTCGGGTGGATGACCAGAACTTCCGGTTGGCGCGACCAAAACAAGAACAATGCCCGTCGCCTTCACACTTCCGATCTTTTCGATTTGTGGCCCAAATCTTCACCAACTGCCATAAAACTTGGTGAGCATGATCACAAGGCAGTAGGGGAGCTACCTCTAGAGGTCATCGCCCAATTTAGAGCCAATCAACGAGAAATCGAAGGGAACGAAGAACACCACTAAAAACTCCCTTTCACCTTGATTCGACCCGATCTATGTGCTCGAGGAATCGGATGAAATCCTTAGGTGGAAAGGATCTTCTCACAGCAAGGATCAAGTAGAAACAAGTGGCATGCGCTAAGATGGATCACAACTCAAGAAATCAACTTCGGGAACAAGAGGGGTAGAAGAAGAGAAACGAAGAACGCGATGAACAACAATCAAAACACGAATCAACACATCAATCTAACCCCACGAGGAGACAAGGAGGATTCGGGACCTTCTTTCCCATGAGTAAACTTGGTTCTTACACTAATGAAAGATTAGTGGACCTCTCTCACAAGCAACTAGAGAAAGGGGAAAACCTAAAGGAGAAAATGCAAATGGAGGAGGGTGAGGGAGATGGAGCTCCCTCCACCTTACTTATCGGCCAGGGCTTATTTCATTTTCCGTTTTTGCCCCGATACAACTCTGCAAAAAACCGCCTAGCCCTAGGGACATTGCGGTCCAACTCGAACCGACTTCGATGCAATCTTTGATCCGGCGGTCGCCGCGCCTTCTCACCGGTAGCTTAGCCTCGACGCGAACTCCCCGATGTCGCCACGTGCCGTCCGTCGCCTCGGGACCTCCGCGAGGTTTTGAGGCTCAACCCAAAACCAGCCGGATGGTTTGAGGCCCAAACCCCAAAACCCGCCTCCGTTGGTTTTGAGGCCCAACCCAACAAACCGGGCCCAAGTCCTTGCACTTGTCGAAGCCAAGTGCCGGCAATAACGATCCCGCCCGGCGATTAGGGTCCCTGGTCAAGTCTCGATCGTTAAGCCCTTTCACCACTCCCGGTCCATTCGGTAGCGGCCCGGGCCATCACTTGACCTTCACCTCGCCCGTCGGCCACCGCCTCTATGCTCGACTTTTGCACAACACAAGTCAAGGCACATATGGAACTCGTGGCTTTCACCACCGTCGGTAGCACCCCATCCGAGGATGCTAGTAGTTGAATCAATCACTCATCATCACAACCGAACCACAAGTATAAACCTTGTGTTCACAATCTCCCCTTGATGAGTGCATTGTTCAACACCAACACCACCAGCTGAGAAAAAAAAAAATAGAAGAAGAAGAAAAAAGAAGAAAGCTCACCAAAGCGACCAAAAGCCAAGAGAAGCCAAATGGGGTCATTTTGAAGCAAGCACAACTTGGTCCCCAAAGACATGGGCAACGGCTGGACACAACCAAACAAAACATGACTAGCCCTCAAGAAGAGGCAAGCGGGCTCAACTGTAAACCGCTAGCCAAGCAAAGCTAGATCTCTGAAAATGCTAGATACTCCAGAAAGAGGCAAGGCTCAACACAACTAGCAAAGAAGCAATGCAAAAACAACTCTCCCTGAGCAAATGCATACATGAGTGCACACAATCTTCTCCCCTTCAACCCTTGAGAACTAGTCTCCCCCTCGAGGAAGACAACCTTTCAAGACTTGTCAAGTGACTCCCCTTTGACATAAGCATTGTGATGTGTCGGGGCATGTGTGTGTCAAATTTCTCCCCTTGTTGAATAATGCACCACGGCAAGCCTAAAATGCAATGACATGCACAAATCACAAAGCTTCAGGTATATAGCAATCAAAGTGAAAAGATGCTCTAGCCGATAAAAAAGTGAGTATGGCATCAACAGGACAAGTGCTAGCATATGTTCAAACTGATCAAATGATACGGAATATGAAGTGTAGTTTAAGCAGTTTTGAAGCAGATTATAAGTTCTTGAGAAGGGGTTCACCACAAAAGATAGCACTTAGCAAATGCAAGCTGAAAATCAACCTAGTGCTAGTCATGTGTAAACAAGGTGAACTACCCTAAACCATAGTCACACATCATGTCAAAGACCTCAAACTTGTCAATTTTATCAAATTTTTAGAGTTGGCAACAAATTATAGGTATTGGTCATGCATGTGTGTGCGAGATTATCCATCTTGTCAAGCCTAACTTTTTAACCAAGCGGCCTATGTCAAAAGACAATCGGGAGCTCAAAGCAATGGTTTCGGTCATCCACTACAAGGCTCAAGTTCATCCAAATATGCAATTGGAAGCGGTCTCGATACCTTGATGTGGGACAATCTGGACCCATCTCGATCTTTTCATTCAACTTACTTAGATTTCAGATTTTTTAGCACAAGTAAAGTATCTAAGCAAGTGTGGGACTCAAGGCATGAGACATAGTAACCAAGCATGCACAATATAGCATAAAGGGATCTCAACATCCTACACATGCTAATTACCATCTCAGGCGGTGAATATTTTTAATTTCAGCAAGTTTAAAACAAGTTCACATTAGAAAATCATGCTCAACTCATAACATGTAGTAGATGATCAATGAGAGTCTAAGGTGACAAGCACCACAAAGTACTCTCATGGCATACCAACAAAACATAGTTTCATTCAAGTGTTATATATATGAAGCTCAAAATGCAAGTATATCACAAAATGCAATGTAAATGCACTATCATACAAAAGACAAAACAAAACCTATACTACAAAAGAAACTGAAACTAGTGTACAACAAACAAAGTGCTTCTCTCCTCTAAAAAGGGAAACATACACCCAGTTCACCTCATAAGCGAACAAAAGTCGCTTGATCGAGGGGAACTTAGTGAAAGATCTGCAAGCTGATCCTGGGTGGCTACGTGATGCAACTCAATGTCGCCTTTCTCTTGATGATCGCGGAGAAAGTGGCGAACATCTATATGCTTGGTCTTGTAGTGAAATCTTTGGGTTCTTAGCAACAACGATGGCACTAATACTATCACCGATAAAGGCACTCTAGAGAACTCAAGACCAAAATCACGTGGGGTGGCTATCATCCAAAGCATTTGGGAAAAACAAGCGGCGGCGGACATTTTACTAAACTTACGTGGTGGATTGTGCAACGCTAGACTGCTTCTTGGGATGACTAAGACACAAGAGATGATCCTAAAGGCCCGACAAGTCCACGGCGTGGACTTCCTATCTAGCGGCGACCCAACAAAATCAGCATCGAATAACCCGCAAAAGAGAGAAGCGAGGAAGAAGCGAGAATACCAAAGTCTAAACTTCGAGGGGGTAAACGGAGGTACCTCATGATGCGCTTCACCGCTTGGCGGTGAGAAGTGCGTGGGGAAGCCTGAAAAGCGTCTTGAAGGCATAGAAACAAGCTGGTATGTCGGGTCTTGTCGCCCGTCGGTACCAGCAACGACCGATCATACTCCGGTACTCGCACGATCACAGGCTTCTCCATCCTCGTCGGTGTCGAGGGCGTCGTCGTCGACATGGGCGTCGAAAGAGGCTTGGCCTCGCCCATGTCAAATTTCTTCGGGACGTCCTTTGTGTACTTGCCTTGATGCACGAACGTCCCATCCAGCGTTTATTTTGATTTGAAGGCCGAGGAAGAAAGTCAACTCGTCCATCAACCTCATCTCAAACTCCACGCTCATAAACTACGCAAGCTTGGCATTCAAAGCGTGAAGCGCCACCAAAGATAATATCATCCACGATATATCTGAACCAAGAGAAGGTCCTTTGCGCCTTTGCTTGAGGAGAAACAAAGTATTATCTACCGATCCCATTCTAAACCCCTTCTTAAGCAAAAAGGTTTTCAGCCTATCATACCATGCTCTAGGGGCTTACTTAAGACCATATAAAGCTTTGTGCAACTTAAAGACATGGTTAGGATACTTGGGATTTTCAAAGCCTGGGGGTTGCCTAACATACACTTCCTCCTCTATGTATCCATTCAGAAAAGCGCTCTTGACATCCATCGAAACAACTTAAAGCCCTTAGCGGCGACAAACGTTAACCGGATACGGATAGCCTCTAAGCGAGCTACGGGGAGGCGAAAGGTTTCCTCAAAGTCTATCCCTCTTTCTGACAAGTACCCTGAGCAACAAGTCTAGCCTTATTCTAACAACCACCCCATCTTCACTTTGCTTGTTATTAAACACCCACTTTGTACCTATGGGATGACACTCTGGAGGTGGAGGAACTAAGACCAGGACTTGATTCCTATCAAAGTTCTCTAACTCCTCATGCATGGCATTAACCCAATCAGGATTAGATAAAGCATGTCCAACATCTCGGGGCTCAAAAGAAGCTACAAATGCGAGAATGAGCAAAAGTGAGAGATGTGATAAGACCTGGACCGCGTGACTCGCTGGTCAATATCACCGATCATCATCTAAGCGGGGTGGCGCGCTGAATGTGTGTGGAGCCTCTCGGAAGAAGTCGCCTCCCCTCGGCGGCCGGTGGGTGCCTCTCCGGTGCAGGGTGCGGAGCTGAGAAAGGCTGCCTTTCGAGCACGGTCCCAAAGTGGAAGTAGTGGGATCTGGACCGTGAGCTGAAGTAGTTGTCGCAGGCTCGATAGAGGCAGCCGGTGGAGTCGGCTCGGGATCACCCCAATCGGCATCGTCCTGCTCCTCCTCCACAAAAATTCTTTCACCAAGCTCTTCATCACTGCACACTCAAAGGCGGGGGTTGTACAAGGCATAGTTTCATCGAATGTGACCTCGCATGTCTCCACAACACAGTTAGTTTCAAAGGTTAAGTACTCGATAAGCTCTAGAATGCAAAGCATAACCAAGAAAGATACCGTCGGAGGACTGGACTCAAACTTGTCCAAATTACCTTGTTTCAAGATGAAGCACTTACACCCAAACACCCTGAAATGACTCACCTTGGGTAACCTCCCAAATCACAACTCATAAGAAGTTTTCTTCGTAAAAAGCACGGAGAAAGATGCGATTGGAAACATGACAAACTGTGTTGATTGCTTCAGCCCAAAACCTTCTAGGAGTCCTATGCTTATCGAGCCTCGTCCTAGCCATCTCAACAAAGGGTCCGATTCTTGCACTCAACAATGCCATTTTGTTGCGGGCGTAAGGTGAGGAAAAGCGGTGCTCAAGACCCAAAGACTTACAAAAAGGTTTCAAAATAAGTATTCTTAAATTACATTGCCATTGTCTGCGAATAGCTCATGGTATTCTTAGGGAACTCATTCTGAACCGAAGAATCAAATCTCGAGCATATGAAAAAGCCTCATCCTTACTCTCTATGAAAAACACCCAAGAGTATCTCGAAAAAGTCATCCACAATCACTAGAACATACCACTTCCCACCTTCTGACCGAACCCATTTGGACAATTTGTGTCCATGTGAAGTAGCTCACGGGTTCCTTGGTCATGATTTAGTTCATAGGTGGGTGAGAAGCGGCTACCATCTTCCCATGGCGACAAGGATGGCAAACAAGATCCTTCTCAAATTTCAACTGGGCAATCCTTGGATTAAGCCAAGTGAGCTCAACCTAGAAAGAATGTCAAAGCTCAAATGACCAAGTCTTCTATGCCACTTTCAAAGCTCGAGGAAGAGGATCCGGCCACCAAACAACGGGAAGAGCCAAATGAGTGAAAAAAAATCAGCTCGAAAGACATGGCCAAATGGGACGATCCAACAAATAAGATCTCCACGAGAGTCAAGAACTTCGAGAAAAGCCATGTTTAAAGCGCACTTCAAAGTTGTCCTCAAGGAGTTGCGAAGCAGAGAGCAAATTGAAATGCAAGTTCGAGACCAAAGCAACATCCTTGAGAACAAAGCTCTCGTTAACCCGAATGGTTCCACGAGAGACCACTTTACCTTTGCTATTATCCCCGAATGTGATGTACTCCTTGTGTTGCACGGGGTCGAATTTGGAGAACCATTTTGAACTTCCGGTCATGTGGCGCGAACATCCGGGAATCAATGAGCCATATGTTCTACAAACCTCCATCCTACATCAATAAAAAGACATAGGATGAGCAAATGGCACACCACTTGGGGTTAGAAAGCGAGAAGGATGCCAGTGATGCATCATTTACCCCGAAAAAGTGTTAGAAAAAACACCAAACATGCCATGTCCCATTTGAGGAAAGCGATCACCACGAGAGGGAAAACGTGGTCCGCTAGAGCTGTGGGACACAAAAGCAAGCCCACCGAGGTTCATAGTCATATTGACCATGACCCGAACCTCGCCGTGCACGACCACCACGTGGTCTCGCGCCTGAGGCCTAGCACCTTGAGGCATTGCACCTCTAGACCCTAGTAGTGCGCCTCTGAACAGCAGGCGGTACATGTACACCATGGGGAGGGACGGTACATGTTCCGATTGTTCAACTCATACTCACGCCTCTCATCTCTCTTCCTCCTAAAAGTAAAACTCAACCAAGTGACCATCCCATGGCAATACTCACAATGGTACACACCTCTCTCTTAGGTGTTTGGCTCACTTTTGTGGGTATGGTTCACTCTTGGAGGTGGCTTGGCTTTAGGAAGGGTTCCTCGAGGAGATGGAAGGAGTGTGTCAAGTGGGTTCCTTAGATGGTTCGGTTTTGGAATCCACACTTGTTTTCGAGGTGGAGCTTTTGGAGGTTCTTCAAACACTCCATCCTTGGTGGGAGGCACAAGTGGCTTAGATGGTGTGATTTTGAGGAAGCTTGGGAGTAGTGGTAGGTTTTTCACTCGGGAGCACACCACTACACTCCACCAACTTTGCCATAAAGATCATCACCCTTTCCACCTAAAAGCAAAGCCTAATCGGTCCACCAATTCCCCTCCGAATTGGTTAACCATCATGCCAAGACACCACCGCAAGACACCCAACTCAAGATGGTTAGAAGGTATGTGTTTTCCTCCTCGGTATGCACCTTGTCATGTTTAAGAATTGGCAATCTCTAGCTCAAACCCTCACAAAGTGCACACTTAGCCACACTAGTGCTATCCGAGTTGGCCTTCTCAAGTAAGGCAAACTTGACATTCTCTTCTGCGCCAACTCACATTGCAAGTTCCGAGCAAGACTTGCACACCCAACAAGGCAGTGAAGCACGCACACTATCAAATTCATCAACCAACTCAAAAGCGGCATTTGAATTTGCCAGGACTAGCAAGATCAGCCATGTAAACGCTACAAAACTCACACTAGAAACAAGCCGAGACACTATGGGAGTGTCACTTATTTATCTCAAGCTCCTTAAGCGCATCTTCTAGCTTATCGTTATGCTCTTTTCCTATCACTAGCAAAGACGCTTAAGCAACTTATCCTAACGAAGCAAAGTAGCGGTCAAGTCATCAACCTCGCCGACAAGAGCATCGGCGAGGAAGTTGATACCTTAGATGATGTCGTCGCCGTCGCAGGAGCATCCCTCTTTGCCGCCCTCCACCTCATCACCAAGTGCCATGGTGCAAAGCCTCCGTGGGTGGAGTCGGCGAGAAGCAGATCCATTTCTGTCCTCGACCTCTCCGGACTCGTCATCGCTCGAAGAAGAAGAAGCATGCTGTCATCGGAGTCGAGGTCGCTGAGGAGGGTGAGGAAGGCGGCGCTCTCTTGTTTTGAACTTCTTCACGAACTTGCGCTTCATTCGCTTCCTTGTCAAAACCTCCTTTGGACTTGTGCTTGTCGGAGGTGTACTCGTCTTTGCTCCTTGTGCCTTATCGGAGGAGGTGGACTTGCCAAGGATTGCTTGTTCCACTTTGGGGCGGTTAGCGGCAAGTGGTCGTGGTCGCCCCGCATCCATAGCATCCATCCTTCGGGTCCACGAAGTGCCCGTTCAAGCGGTTGTTGTGGAACGAGAACCTAGGCGATGGCGAGCCGACTCATCGTCTCGAGCATGTCCAAGCTGCTCCTCGTCCCTTTAGCGTGATCAAGGAAGACAAGGCAAACATTGCAGTAGAGGGGTTAGCGAAGAACTAGAGACACCTTTGCGACACCGCCATGAGCGGAAAGCGTAGGGTTCTGCGCGGATCTTGGCATGAGTTCTGGTTTGCCGATCTCACTCGACTTGAGCTTCTTTCAACAGCTCGTCCACCCGTGAGAGTGGCGTGGTTAGATGACTCAACCAAGGCCGAAACTTTGAATCCCAAACCCTCCGATCTAGAGGCGTGTAGTAACTTGGAGAGCCCTCTCATGAACATCATAGGGTTGGTGAGCCCCCTGTTTGCTCGCAGATCTTGTTCATAATCGGCGGGAAACCGAGAAAACATCGAATCGATGGTCTCACCATCCAAGCGAAAGTGAAGTTCTCATACTCCCGTTTGTATGTTTCAAAAGTCGGGTCTTAACTTGGGGAGTCCCCTCGTGATAGCTCGAAGCTTCATCCGGATCTCGGCGGTAGTATAGTGAGAAACTTCGCTCAAACTCGGAAGGAGAGAGACTCGAAAAAGAGAGCATTGCAGAGCTTTGCTATTGGCATCGTGTTGCTCTATTTGCTCTTGACCAACACGGGCGGGAAGAACAACATAATTCGGATCCTCGCAAATTCCCAAACTCATGAGCCAAGACTACGGATATACACCGACATGCGTATCTTCCGGTAGGGGTAATTCGATCCATCGAAAAATGGCGGCTTGCTCGAACAGCGCTCCATGTAAGCCTTCTAGCGGATCACGAACCCGGTTAGGGTGGAATGATCCTTAACGGCTCGATACCAATTGAAGGACCGAGAGGCGACGAGAGAGGGTGAATGGGAGCCTAAAATTTCTTTCAAAACTTTTTGACCAAGTGTCCCAAATTCAAACCCCCAAAATGAACTCATACGCGGCCGATAAATCCACGAGCCAATCGGGTGGTCGGGTACCATTAGGAGATGTCCTAGAACGCAGGCGGGACTATCGAGAAAGACCAAAGACAAGCCCTCGAAGAAATGAGAAGAAGAAAACAAAAACTGCGTGGACGGAGGAAGTTGGGACGGAACTTCCCGGTGAGGGACCGGAAGTTTCACTCCGGAACTGAGGAACTTCTTAGGGCCCACCACCGAACTTCTTGTCGGCCTCCACCGAACTTCTTCGGGCACTGGAACTTCCGGGCGAGCACCGGGAACTTCCGGTCGAGACTGTAGCACTTCCGATCAAAGCGCCCCAAGCAAAAAACAACGAAAAACCAAAATAAAGCTTTTTGATCGAACTTCGGGTGGATGACGAGAACATCCGATTGGCGCGACCAAACAAGAACAATGCCCAGAAAATCGCCTCCCTCCGCCTGACATCTTCGGGCCCAAATTTCACCAATCGCTATGAAACTTGGTGAGTAGCATGATCACAAAGACGTTAGGGGAGCTACTCTTAAAGAGGTCATCGCCCAATTTGGAGCCAATCAATGGAAATCTAGGGGAATGAAAAGAACACCACTAAAAAACGCCCTTTCACCTTGATTGGCCGATCTATGTAAAGTGCTCGTGAGAATCGGATGAAATCCTTAGGAAAGGATCTTCTCACGGCAAGGATCAAGTAGAAACAAGTGGCATGCGCTAAGATGGATCACAACTCAAGAAATCAACTCGGGAACAAGAGGGGAGAAGAAGAAAAATGAAGAACACGATGAACAACAATCAAAAACGAATCAACATCCAATCCCCACGAGGAAACATGGAGGATTCGGGACCTCTATTCCCTTGATTAAGCAGTTCTTACACTAATGAATCACTCGGTGGACCTCTCTCTCTGGCAAGCAACTAGAGGAAGGAGGGGCTTTAAAGGAGAAAATGCAAATGGAGGAGGTGGGGAGATGGGGCTCCCTCCACACACTACTTATCGGCCAAGGCTTATTTCATTTTTTTTTGTCCCTAATACAACTCTGAGCAAACCGCCTAGCCCTAGGGACATTGCGGTAAAACTCGAACTAACTTCGATGCAATCTTTGATCCGGCCGGCCACAGCGCCTTCTCACGGTAGCTTCGCCCTCGGCGAACTCCGATCGCCATCACGTGCCGTCCAGTCCGCCTCGGGACCTCCGCCAAGGTTTTGAGCCTCAACCCGAGCTCCAGCCGGGATGGTTTGAGGCCCAAACCATTGAAACCCGCCTCCATTGGTTTTTGAGGCCCAAACCAACAAGCAGAGCCCCATGTCCTTGCACTTAGGCCGAAGCCAAGTGCCCGATCCAGCCGGCGATTTCGGGTCCCTCGGTCAAGTCTCGTCTGTCCAGCCTTTCACCACTCTGGTCCATTCGGCGCGGCCCGCCATCACTTGACCTTCACCTCACGGTATTGCCGCCTCTACGACTCGACACACCACTAACACAAGTCAAAGGCACATGTGGAACTCGTGGCTTTCACCACCGTCGGTAGCACCCCATCCGGGATGCTAGTAGTTGAATTAATCACCCATCATCACAACTGAACCATAAGTATAAACCTTGTATTCGCAGTTTTTTGCCCAGGCAACTATGCGCCAAAGGCCATAAAGTAAGCTGGAAAACCAATAATAAAAGGCCCATACTTTCCCAAAATCAATTTTTATGTTTTCCCCCTATAACTTTTTGTGGGAACAAATCGTATCTTTTTACTCCGATAAGATGGTCCTAGTTTGAATTTAGGATCGAACAGCTAACTGGCTGGAGGAAGCAGCAGACAAGTAGCTTCACAGGAAGTGAGGAAGGGTAGCCCTAGCTCATTTCTTTTTTGTAATATTCTAAGAAAAAGCTTGATGTTGAGCTAAATAAAGTGTATCATTTGCAAGGCTACCAAAGTAGATACAGTATATGGGAATAAAGCGGCAGGACGCATGTGTGTGTGTGTGTAAATAAAGCCAAATGTTGCCAATAAAGAATATCGCAATGCACGCCTGAAAACAATATATAGCAATCCCTGAAAACAAAGAGAATGTTGTGCAGAGAAAGGCAATAATCGCTGTACCGATAAAGCAATCCCAGTTAACTTACAGGGACAGGGAAGGGAGATATATAGTTCTGGCTTGGCGCGACACATCATGAATCCCTAATGCCTTTCTGCCAAAGCTAGCTTAGCTGTGTCAAGGATAACTATTCTTTAATTTAGTTTTGGGGCCAAATAAATAAATATGCTTAACAAGTGCATATACAAGCTATATAATTCTGTACTGTATTATCGTTTTTTATATGCGGATGTATATGATTCATCATCTTCCCAATTCTTAGAAGAAGAAAAGGATATGGATTGGAATCAAGGGATAACCTTTGCTTAATTTAGACCAGACTGATCAAGGATGGATACCCGGCAGAAAAAATTTCAGATGGCATATTTCCTTTATCACCACTTGGGCACTTACTGATTTACAAAGACTGGACGTCGCAGTCGGCAATCAGGACCCGCGTTACTTGTTGGGGAGGAGTTGATTCTCTATCTATATTTATCTCCCCACATTGATCAGATCAGTTTTTTATATACTATACTGTCAAAAAAAAAAGAAAAGTTGGCGCATGCCTCATCTCACTCTCCTGTCTGCGCCTATTTCATACTATCGAAGTATCAATCATGTGGTCCTTTATTTAGTCGACAAACATCACAACAAGTCTAAAGTTCGGGATCTGAGGTAGGGATATACATCAATAATATATCAATAATATATAGGCATGCTTCACAACTATTTCCAATGAATATTTTTGTAAAGTTATATTCTGTTGACCGGACATCATATATCTTTTGTATCATTATGTCGAATTGCCATGCGTCCCCTCCCTCCCTCAACAACCTTAGTCCGAAAATATTTTTTAATTTCTTGCAGCGACAACAATAACCTTCATCCATCCATCTTGCATTGAATTATTAACAATAGTTCTATTTCTTTTTTTGGACAACACGGTTCATCACTACGGTGAGTACAAATGTCCTGTCCATGCTGCTAGCTATATAGAGGATGATAGCTCAACTTATACCAGAACTAAAGTGAAATAATATTTTTATTTATCGCCAGAGAACACGTTACTATAAAATTTCTAGATAGCTTTTGGAATGGGATTGGAGATCTCTAGTGGATCAACCAGGCGTGTTCATAGTTCTTATGCCAGTATCTTGGCGTAAGTCCAGGTACTTTATGGCCGGTGTCCCTCAAAACTGATTTGTAAAGTTGACAAAAAAAAAAAAAAACAAAAAAAAAAAAAAATTCTAACAAAAGGGTCGTGCAAAAATTTTTGTGTATGCCACCGAAGTGAATGCTGCCACTGTTCACTGTCACTCAATAAACCCTGCAGGATCGTAAAAAAGTTGCAAAAGAAAGAAGAGGTTTGCAATAAATAGGGGTATTTAAATACCAAAAAATTACTCTAAATGGATGTTACATATACACGCTTAGTAAAAAAGATAGTACAGGCGCTGTTTGGTTCTAGTACTCGTATGAATTAAGACCAATTATTGGAAAATAACCCTAGCAGTGAAATTTGACAGCCTTTTGTAGATTGGTTCAGGATCTAGATTAACATGTCTTTTACAATTAGACACGTAAACCATCAATAATGCGAAAGTAATAGGTCGGTAGGTAGTGAAACGTTTCGTTTCGTTGATGCATGCACACGTTTCAAGCAGCGTTTGGACCGGCCAGAAGAGCTGGGCTATCAAATCATCAAAATCAGACAGCTGGGCCATGCAGGGGCACTCTATCATGGAATGTACTAGTCAGGAGGATGTATGTCGTCTCCTTGTCCACGTTGCGTTGCTCAATTAATCCGAAAGCTCAGCTGCTTGACTGTTTTGTTTTACTGTGCGTATACCATGGAAAGAAAGCATGGGCCAACATAATCATAATGAGATGAAGACGATTGCAAACAGAAAACCTGGGCTGCCTGGCATCCATCCTGACCATACAAACTACTAATAAACTTTTATTGTCTTTTTCTCTCCTTTCCAATCCAACAAGAAACCTGCAGCCCAGATGCTTCCATCCATCTTCTCTTTTCTTTGTGCAGAAAAAAAACCAGATGAGGCTTTGTCAGGGGGTCCGGCCGGGGTGGTGGGGGTGGCATGCAGTGGCTTCCACTATATATATAATATATAAATACACTACCACACCACCCTCAACTTCCCTGCTAATTCGTTCCCTTGGATTGGCTGGCCGGCTTCATCAATCAATAATCCTTGTTCATCAGTGTCTTGAGTCTTCACACAAGCAAGCAACCAAGCTGCTCTCCTCTGCCTAGAGTGGTACGGTCGGTCACAGAAGAGGACGACGGCGAGGAGCTGAGGGCGGAGCAGCAGCAGCGGCATACACCTCCGATCCGGCCGGCGGCCGCCATGGGCATCCTGGACCACTTGTCGCATCTGTGCAGCATCACGGAGACCAAGGGAGGCGCTCAAGCTCAGGAAGAAGCGCCCGCTGCAGGTATGTAATAGCAGTACGTGCTTGCTTAATTTGCTTGTTCATGGATGGGATTATTAATTGGAGGTAGCTTCAATATAACGTACGACGACGATGCAGACGGTGAACATCAAGGTGAAGATGGACTGCGAGGGTTGCGAGCGTCGCGTGAGGAGCGCCGTCAAGTCGATGCGCGGCGTGACGAGCGTGGCGGTGAACCCCAAGCAGAGCAAGTGCACGGTGACCGGCTACGTGGAGCCCGCCAAGGTGCTGCAGCGCGTCAAGGCCACGGGGAAGAACGCCGAGATGTGGCCCCTACGTGCCCTACACGCTCGCCACCTACCCCTACGTCGGCGGCGCCACCGACAAGAAGGCGCCCGCCGTTTCGTCCGCGCAGCGCCGCAGGCCATGGCAGACCCCAACGAGCCGGAGGTCAAGTACATGAACATGTTCAACGACGACAACGTCAACGCATGCACAGTCATGTGATTAATTGTCTCTGCTCGATCATGTTTGTAGCAGTAGCAGTAGTACGAGCTCAATATGAACCACTTCCTGTGTATATTTTTGTGTGTAAGATCATCGAGTACCATGATGCATAGATCATCATATATCTGTACGTGTTTCTTCAGAAGACAGCAAGAGAGACTAATAATATGAACCACTGCACGGCCGGCCAATATATACTCTATATAACAGAGACCAGACCGGCTATTTTGCCCCCTTCTAGTTTATTATTTCTGATGATTAATTCTAGTTTCTGTATATTCATTGGTTCCAAATTAAACATGTGCATGCCATGGCAACCAAACTTTTTCCCAGGAGAGTGGAGTAATCCATGCGTGGATGCCATTTTAGTTAACACTTCAGTTCTTTGTAGGGGGGCTTTTTATCCCTAGGTAGATTTTGTTCTCCCTTGTCTCCAAATTACAGTAGGTTTCAGCTAGCTCTCCGATGAGAACCCCCAAAGCTGCAGGGCGACCACGTCCATGGATTTGGACACTGTACCTCGCCTGCTAGCTGCTGCTGCCTTCAATCTTCAACCCAAAGGCCTTAGTTATTACTATACAACTAGATGAAAGCAACATCGATCCCATCATGTTCATTGCTACCACTAGCACAGAAAATCAATTTCATTTTAGGGGCGGTCAAAATCTATTTTTGAGGATGATTTTGGAAGCTCCTGCAGTGCCGTATTGTATTGACAGGGACCCTTATTAACTAATGACGTACTATTCCTTACTAGTCGGGACCCACTAATTTAATCAACTTAAACTGAGTGGCATCATATCCTCTTAATCAATTTAGCTTAAGTAGGTGACTTTTGTGTTCTGAAGACCCTGAAGATCCCGGAGCTGCTATATGTCTATCATGTTATCTGGGTACTTCAGTTTCTTGTATAGATTTCTGCTCGTTGTGTTCAGCGGTGTTTCCTTTTCTGTGTTATCCTAGACAGGAAGTGTGGGAGAGTTGGGAGGTTGTTTATCTTTTGGCTGTGCTGAATTATAAGCTTCCCAAGCAGTACCTCTTTAAGCTTTCAATATAAGCTGGGCCAATAATGTGCCTTTGGTCTAAAATAATAACTTAGCTTAAGTAAAATCCCTAGAGATGCCATCCGCAAACTCCACCCATCTAGAGAGCATGATAAATGACACCGGTTGGGTAGTATACATCTATATAGACGTCACAACTCAAATATAAATTATCAAAAGACCACAAATCAATAAAAACATGCATTACATATCTTGCCAAGTTAATAAGTTAATTATACAACATTAGATAATACTCATACTCAACGTACATGTGATGTGTGACCCAGATATATGGCTATCTACCATGTTTTTCCTAGGTTGAAGATCCTATGTCACGAACTAACTTCCAACTAGTAACTAGCAGGCATGAGCACCATATATAAGCTCGGACGACTCCTACCATTCATCCATTACGAGTTTTGGTGGGATGACATGGCACCACCAAAGTCCTTAGGCATATAAGACAACTTAACGGTAGCACCATGAGTACAAGGTTGTACTCCACGGGGCTTACAGGTAATCTCACAAAGGATTACACATTTAGCCTTAGCAAATTGTAAGCCATTGATAAGGCTTTTCTAAGTAAATAGTTTTTATTATGCACCAAAATATACATTATATTTAGAACTTTACATATAGTCCGAAATCGGTCGATTTGGTTTCGTCGAGCCAGCATAGGGGCGGCGGGGCGCCCTAGCGAGGACTGGTCCAACAAGCCCGGGTCGGCTGGTTTGATCGGGCCCATAGGCACTTGGCTCAAGCGTGGCAAACAAAAACCAGTCTAGTTAAACCCTAAATGGGTTAGGCCGGTTTTCGTCGGCCGGCATGAGGGTAGCGAGTGTCAGCGAGACGGTCTAGGCGGGTCCTAAATGGACAGGACCGGTTTCGTCGAGGTGGTGTGGACCGATTTGAAACGGCAAAGGGGAGGAGGCCGGCTCCAGCAGGCTAGGCATAGTCTTTTCTTCTTTTGATTCTCATACTCCGGTGTGACTTTCCAAAATAGTAACTGTAAGAAGTGTTTGGATTGTGGTATATGAGAGGAGGAATAGGGAAAAAGGAAATGATGAGCCAAGATTAAATGAAGTGTAAGAATGAATGGTTGGGATACGATATCACCATTAGAGGGTGGGATATGATATCCTAATCCTCTATCCAAACAAGTTGTAATTGTTTTGTGGTCTCCAAAACATCATTATCAAACCTTTCTCACCCTTGGGCCTCGATCTTTTGGTTGTCAATAGTGTTTGTGTTCTGGAGTGGTAGTGATCAATGCAATGGTAGATCCGTGTGATTTCGAATTAAATTAATGGTAGTAGTACCTTATCTTCGGAGAGGGAGTAGTTTTGGTGGCCGTGATCCTGCCATGCACGCAACAAATAAATAGTGAAACCATGCATCCACGTCACCACACCACGTGGCGCCGTACGTGACGGCACACGTACAGCAGGGCAGCACAAGGCGAAGATTCTAGTGACAGAGTTTATCATATGCACTCGATCGTGCACCTACTACACATAGCTGCACTCCACCTCCACGTGCGACAACCAACGTGTCCCGACGCGCCGCCGGCCAGCCAATCAGGTAGCTTGGCCGTTGATTTATACAAGTATATTATTATTATTATCCATAATCATTAATCAAGGGACGCCATGCATCCATGATCCATGCATGCCTACCTTTAGATGGAACAAAACATTATAATTGCGCAAACAGATGGACGGCCTATGATGGCCGGTAGACCTTGGTTGGCCTTTGTGTCACGTCACGTCACGTCACGTCACGCCGAAAAAAAAAAAAAAAAACCGACTCTTGGCCCCAAGCCCGCCCGCAGCCCCACAGCGGTAAGCACAAACATTCAGCCCGACCTCAGTTTTTCCTTCCTTTAATCTGCTGCTTTCTTGGGTCATCGGGCCGGCCAATGTGCTAAAAAACGGCCCAGGCCACAGACACTGGTTTTTGCTTGCATTGCATGCATCCATCCTCCTTGGTTTGTACAGTGTCTTTTTGACTTTTTCCCCCCCCTTTGTGCTTGTATACAGCTTTTTTTTTCTATATACTCCCTAAGCCACACTTCCTTATACATTCATTAATATACGGCAATTGTGCCCATTTGCATACATTAGAAAAAAGTTCACAGATCTTTTTATGAACTTACTATTGCTATCTATGTACAAAAATGGGCACATAGCTGGAACAATAAAATTAGCATTGAAATTAACAACCCCAGTCTGCAGACTATGTTGAGTTAATAATCATGCAAAAGCTTTTCTGTAGTGGTGGTAGAACAATAATGTTTATTCACTGACAAGAAAGAACAATGTTTAATTGTTAATAAGCATCGTCCTATCCTAGCTAGAGGCACCAAACACATCCGCTATTCTCATTTTCTTTTTTACAAATCTGTCAGTGTCAGCAGCATTGGCATATCATGTAAGAAATTGTCGGCGGCTTGATCATGAAGGTTAAGGCCCGCGGGCAGATCAGAGTTTAGCTGGGTTGAGTTGCCCTCCTGTTTCTTCTTCTTCAAAAAAAAGTTGGGCCCAATTCCTTTCTCAGTTCATCTTCACCTATCCTCTGCGTGCGTCTTCAGACTTATTAAGTTCTTGAATTATGTGTTCTGGCCCGTAATGGGGTATTGAATTATGTGTTCTGGCTCGTAATTGAATTATGTGTTCTGGCCCGTAATGGAGTATTGAATTATGTGTTCTGGCCCGTAGTGGAGTATGGACACACTTTGTGGATAGGAATCCATGTGGATACTAGAAAAGATGACACGTTTGTGGCTGCATCCGCTTTGCGATATTCTACCTTTTGTTTTAGATTGGCACCCTCCTGCTAGGTTGCTTTTGTTTGGATATACTTGGGTTCAGTATTCTGCAAGCTCCATAGCTCTTTAACTTTCTTTCCTCTGCACTTTCCCACTTGACTTTAATTTTCCTGCTAGCTAAGGTGGTTTTAATTCTTCCCGGTTTTCCCCTTTCTGCCTTCCAGTTGTTACCTTCTCTGTGCAGAGCCTCTGTTTGAGTGGTGATCTAATTAATCCTTTAATTTCCAAAGAATACATACAATCAGTTATCCGGACCCTCGGTTTCATTGTAAAGTTTGTTGCTTTATTTTTTGCACATACCAAAAAGTGCTTCCACCGGTAAGCAAGTTTCTTGATGGGTGGGCCAAATTGATCACCAAACACTGGAGAAGGAGATTCTCTCTTTCACTGGAGCACTCCACTCAAGCATGCCCTTCCTAATTCTACTAGTAGCTAGACTGCCGATTACTTCCTTAGCTAGTGCATGTACCTTTGTGACATCGATGTTTCCCGCTACTTGAAATTTGGGACTTCATGAGGAGTTAGGCGATGGACTTGATTGCTGGTTTGCAGTTGATAGAAAATGATGGGTTGTTGCATACCAACATCACACTAGCTGAAGAGAGTGGGTTACAAAGTGATCCATGACTAATTGTTTGCACCTTTTTGTTATTGACCTTAGAGAGGACTACTAAGCACCACACCATTGCCATCAAAGCTATTTTTTTCTTTGTTCTTCTTCCCCTTAAGTCCTGATGTGTGTAGTAGTCTTTATGATGATGGTTGGTGGGTACGTTCTAGTTCTAAGTATGAATGAATGTTTGGTCCAACAAAGCTGAAAAAAGTACAGGTAGCTAGAATGGAATTCAGCAGCAACAACAGGTGCTTTTTTTTTCTGTTTTCTTTGGATCTAGAAGATATATAGAACCTTCAAAGTTCGAACTTTTTTTTTTCCAAAACAAAAGGTTATGGATGGTAAACAGGTAAAGAGTGTGAAGTAAGGATACTGACCGTGCTCATGTATCCAAATCCAAGGTTTCTGCAAGAAAACACATGCCACTGCTTCTAGAGAAACTGCATAAATTTGGTTGTCTGTTGTATGTTATATTCCTCGACTAGTTCATGGATGGATCATTAATTTGAGAACCTCCTTTCAGCTACTGATGTATAATTTGATTGCTTCATCAAACGATCGAATAATGAAAAGAAGGCATGGATGTGCATTGGTCGAAATCGGCAGATATTAGTTTGACCCCTCCTGAGCCTTGACCCTTAGAGACCACGCAAGGATGCAGGTGTACCAGTGTTCACTTGTATACTATTAAGGCACATGCATGCAACTGGAATTAAAATTGAAGGGAAATTGGTTTTGATGTGACTTGAGATCGTGTTTAGCCGGCCACCTCTAAGATACAAGGGTGGAGTTCAGACTTCAGGGACAGTACACTGTCATTTGTAAAGAGTAACTAGTGTGTGAATGGACCATTCATGCATGTGTTTAGAACCTGTCAAAGTGGCCATTCATTTCGTTATGTGTGTGTGGGGATCGGACTGGGGATGTGTTGCTTCAGTTGGTAGTATGTATGGGGCTCTTTGGTTCAGAGTTGCAAAAGTTTGCCTGGGCCAGGCAAGATTCGCTAGCGTCGGATTTTGATAGCCTAGGGTTGAGATCAATGCCCGGCACTCTGGCCAACAAGTTGAGTGTGAGCTCCCACTCTGAGTGGTGTGGTGATAGGGACTAGGGACTAGGGAGCCCGCCTTGATTCTCCAATCCTTCCCTGAACGTCAGCTGGTGCCGAGGCTGCTGTCTCTTGAGCATGATGTGCCACCAACCAACCATACCATACCATATCATATCAAGATGCTGAATCGCACTTTGAATTGGCATCATATAGATCAAGGCATTGCAACTTTGCAAGGAATTAAGAGAAGCACCTAAACAAAACTCCATCAGCTTGCATGACCTGACAAGAGGATGACCAAAGGCAGGAGGAGCTGACAAAATTATGGAAAGTTCAGTGGGGACTGACAGTGTCGTGTCCTGAGTCCTGATCCTCCTGAGCAGAGAAGAGGAACACGATTTAAGTGGGCATATATTTATGTACATGTTTTGTACGTTTTCTTTTGGCTCTGAAATTGAGCGAGATAAGGTGATGGAGAAGAAGCATGTCTCAGCCTCTAGCCTTTAATATGTTTATCTTTCTATTTGTTCTTTTATGAAGAGAAAGGAAAAAAAGAAAGAAAGAAAGAAAGAAATTGATGTGGAGGTATGTGGACTGATGCTCTGAAACTGACCCAGGCAGAGGCAGCCAGGCAGGCAGGCAGGCTGCATTGTGATCGACGTGGACACCTCACCTGCCGCCTCCACTGCTCTTTCAACTTTCCAAGCTAAGTGTTGTTCGCTGTAGGACACAAGTAAAAGCTCTATCTAGATATATAGCACTATGCTCGTGGACATGATATTACATATACTGTAATTGCTAGTGCTGAATATTGTAATCCCTCTCCAAATTAACAAGGATCATAGAGTAGTAGTACGTGCTATAGCTGCTTGGTATATGTGAAGTAAAATTTATTTGTGGACATTATGCAGTTACAATAATTATTTTTGTATATTATTAATTTTGTTGGTTCAGCTGCTGTTGGATCCTTTGCCTGCATGATTGCTCTGCTGCACAAAAGTAGCAGCAGTATATGCAGACATGTACCTGTTGGGGAATGAAAGAATTGTGAACTTGGGATGTCGTCGCATCGAATCAGCATCAGCTGGATGCAAGTCACATGGAATGTTGTAATTCGAGAGGGAAAGGCATCATCAGACGATGCGATGGACTGACGTTGTCAAGCCAAAGAATTGAATTATTGATGGATATGGAATCATACTATCAGTCTTAATTTCTTCAGTCAGTAAATTAAATGAAGTCGTCGTAGCTTGTAATTTCAGCGACAAGCTAGTGTAGAAGTCAGCTCAGATCACATGAAAGATGCTTCATCTGTGAGCTATGTACCATGCTTTAGTTTCCTCACTCTTGGTACTGCGGTACGGCGCACATTCAGAATGGCCTGTACTGTACGCTAGCTATCAGGACTGACTGGAGGCTTTTCTTCTTCTCTTCTGAGTTCTGATTTCTGAATGATGAGCGTCCTTTTTGGAAGCCAAGCCTTGATGTTTATTATATGTAATCGATGGAGTACAATTGCATGAATTGTTAGTCGTCGTACTAGTTAGTAGTACTAGTACTAGCTTATGGCAAAGTCTGGCTGACAGGGCTTAGATACACATATACACTACATACGCCTTGCCTGTTTCTTTCGAGTTCGTTCCTTTCTTCCTTCCTTATTACAAGTTGTTGTGATGCCCCTCTGCTCTGCTCTTCTCTGTTCTCCTCCCTTCTCTTGTCATCCAGTGAGCGAGCGAGGCGAGCTGCCCCCGGCCCATCCATATAGTTAGCAAAGCAAAACGAGCCTTCCCTTCATACTTGTTTCCTTGGCCTCTTCCTCTTCTCTGCAGTGCAATCATACTCCCATACTTCATTCAGCTTTCATCAGCAACAACCAGAAGAAGAAGATAGCATTAGCAAGCAAGCACAAACAGGCAGCTGCTGTCTAGTCTAGTACATACAGGAGTCTGTCTATAGGTGGAGTGGAGTGGAGGGAAAAAAGAAGAAGAAGAAGAAGAAGAAGAAAAGCAGACACATACAGCATCATCATCAGAAATTCAGAATTCAGAGCTCAAACTAATAATGTCGATCAAGTACTGCGACCAGCACAAGGACTGCGAGCGCCAGCGTCTGTACCGTCGCTTCTGCGCGGCGCTGGTGGGGATCATCCTCCTCCTGCTGCTCATCGTGCTCATCGTGTGGCTGATCCTGCGCCCCACCAAGCCCCGCTTCTTCCTCAACGACGTGAGCATCGTGTGCATCAACGTCACCTCCTCCTCCTACCTCACCGTCACCATGCAGGCCACGCTGGCGTCGCGCAACACCAACGACCGCGTCGGCATCTACTACGACCGCGCCGACGTGTTCGCCGAGTACCGCGGGATGCAGATCACCGTGCCCACCGCGCTGCCGCCCTTCTTCCAGCCGCCCAACGACGCCACCGTCTGGGCGCCGTTTCTCTCCGCCGCCAACGTCCCGCTGCCGGCGTACCTCGCCGTCGCGCTCGCGCAGGACGAGACGGCGGGCTACGTGCTCGTCACCATCCGCGTCGACGGGTGGATCCGGTGGAAGGCCGGGGCCTTCATCACCAGCCACTACCACCTCAGGGTCCGCTGCCCCGCGCTGCTCACCGTCAACGACGGACAGGGAAGCTACGGCTCCAACGCCGGTGGGGGCCAAGGATACTTCAAGTTCCAGCGCGCAGCACCCTGCATCGTCGACGTCTGACTGACTTCTCAAATTCTCAGCATCACAGTCAGTTACTCAGTTATTATATATACATCACACACTCTCTATCTCTACATATATGTACACCACACCATCTTGTTTATTTTCGTCATCCATCAATGGAAATGCAAGCGCCCTGTGCAAAATCCCATTCGATCGGACCAAAGGTCGGAGCTTCAATTCGATCTTTCAACCCGGGCTTGAATTGAAGATGCTCCTTTTCGTAATAACAAGATCATCATCAGATATATACATGCTAGCTACACACTAGTAGTTTGTAGAGAATGAGAATATGGGTGAAATAATTTGACCTGGCCTATATATGCCTTTCATTTAGTTTTCTGGTTGTTTGTTGCTTCTTCATTTTGTTTGTGTGAATGGGAAGAAAAGATGAGAGCGGTGGTATTGTACGTGAATAGCTAGAGGAGGATGCATCCATCCATAGATGGACATATGAATGAATGAAAGGGCCGGGCGGGAAAGCTCAGCTACCTTTATTTTAGTGACCTCCACTTCTGCTTACTTGTATGTAGAGGAACAAAGATTACTCTTTTTTACTTTTGTGATCAGTGGAATTCAGAGGGACAAACCCTAAAAATATGTGTCTATATATATGTTAAGTTGTTGTAATTAGATCGATTTTTCATTCAATGTTTATCATATATATGTGTATATATGTTTAACTTGCTTATGTGTACTACTCTGATCTGCCAAATGTATATATATTTGTTCCCTCCTTCTGATCTACTATATACACTGAGGTGCTGATTCAGTAAGTTTAGCAACTACTCAAGCTATAGCTACTTTATGCAAAGAGAGTATCAGGTTTGTTGAGCAGCTGCTGTTACTCCATTGAATTCTTCCTTCATTCCTTCCTGGCTGCCAAACGGACGGCGTGTCAGCTCAGCTGTTGCTAATGTTGACTTGTATCCAAGATGGCACTTAAATAAATACAATCAATAATTATTAAGCTGCTGGTATACCTAGCTAGCTTCAATGGGCTCTCTCCAGAAAGATCATCAAAAGAACAATCATACATGACAGAAATTAACCTTAGCTACTAGGTACCTTTCTCAGTATGCTGCATTGCTAGCAGTGGAGGCAGGCAGCTACCATGATCGATTATCATGGATTGATCCATCAATAGCTCGCTGGTTGTATTGTGGTTGGCACGTCATTGTACATGGCACTATATATTATTAGTGCCTCGGCTGCTATTGAACCACGTTCTCCTGGACGGTTATGATCCATCCACCCATCGGACTAGAACCTGCGCGAGACATACCGGCTCCGACGACAAAAAAGTTTCCGGAGGGTGCGCCGGTATAAACGAAAATTGTTTAAACCACCGAAATTTTGACTGAAATTTTTATTACTCGTGAAATTTTTACTGAATTTGGAAATTCTGAATAAATCTCATCTGAATATGGAAAACAAAATCGATAGTGATATGTAAATGTGTTGTACTTGTGTCTTATAACAAAAACAATTTGGAACTGTATATATAAAGTCACCCAACCCCAAATGGTTTGTGATATTTCTCTCTCTCTTTATGGTATCACGAGATCACATTACTATTAAAAACTAATTTCAGACTATATAGGGTAATTATTTATACATGCTAGAAATTTGATCTTTTAGTAATTTGGAGCTCACCTAAATCTATTTTTGAACAATCCGATGTATATAAAAACTTAATTGACATGCATTAGTTTCTTTGAGTGTTGTGCTTGATTATTGCGTCAGTGGACTCCACAAGTGCGCACCACACCTACACTTTATGCTCAAACTAGATCAATGAAAGCTAATAATATCATTATTTGCCCCTTTAATAATGTGACCAAAGGAAAACAACACGGAGGCGCTAGCTACTCCTGAGCAACCACACGAATATATTAAAAGCAATCATACATGATATATAGTTTTAGACATGACAAACATTGTTTGCTGTGAGTTAGTAATTCAGACATCGCTCTACAGGTAATCTACCTAACTGATTTCAAGGTCGAGTCCAATCTGTGTTTCTTCCAAGAGGAAAATAATGGAGAAATTTTAAAAGTGGCTCCAACAAACAATAACCCCACACAGGTACTCGTAGATGCATGGATGGAGCACCAAACTAGACTAGATCGAGTCGCGCTGGTGGCGCTCCTCCGTCCAATCCATGCATGCATCATCAACCTAGCTATCTATCAGTTGTTGCATGCATGCATTATATATGTGTTTAGTTGCTTAGGCTTTACTTCATCCGTCGATGCTTTTTTTTGTCTATATAATTTTCTGAAGAATATATAATTAGATAAATTAAATGGTAGGTTCGAACCCTGACAGCTTGACGTCACACGCATAGAACCCGACCATTAATGTAGAACGTGCAGCGCACGCTTTCGAAAAAAAAAAAAAGAACTCGACCACTATTTTTTCTTTTCTTCCAGCAAAGCCTACATAGGGTTTTAACTGGGCATTCAGAAGTTCGATCAATATTTAGTAATTGGCTTTGGAAGTGCTCCTGTCAACACAAAAATCAGCTCTTTGTTTTGGTCACTTGTCTGCTTAGAGGCCCAAAGGCCAGGACTAAGCCCAACCAAGGTTAGGTGGGCCTGGGTCTTGCCCATTTTTTTTGTTTTGAATTCAGCTGGGCCTGAGTCCATGCAAGAACAAGCAGAGAGGGCATGCAGGCGGCCGGACCATGGTGGGATTGGAAGTTGGAAGAAGGCGAGGACAGGACAGGACAGGACAGCAGCAATTCATTCATGATCACACACTCACTCCCTGCGACTTCCATGGCCGGCCGCCCATGCATCATATCTCTCTTCTCTTCTCCACTGCATCTCTCTGCATGCTTCTTCCTTCTCTTGCACGCACGAACGCACGCTCCCTTCCTCTCTCGTCACATCAGTCGTCGTCTCCCTCAGATCGATCCATCCATCACTGGCTGCCGCACGCAGGTGGATCATCGGATCGGATTGGGAATTCTTGATAGATAGATTAATAATCCTCGTCGATATATATAATATATAGAATAGAATGGGGGGCAGCAAGACGACGAGCAGTAGGGTGTCGTCGCTGCTGTGCTGCCCGTGCCGTTGCGTCTTCTGCGGCGTGCTGAGCTGCCTCTTCACCGTGCTGACGTGCATCTTCTTCGGCGCCGGCCTGGTCGCCCTGATCCTGTACCTGCTGTTCCGGCCGCACATCATCCACGCCCACGCCGTCTCCGCCGACCTCTCCGAGTTCAGGCTCACCCCGCAGACGTGGGTCCTCCGCTACAACCTCTCCATGGACGTCCAGCTCTGCAACCCCAACAAGCGCATCGCGCTCCAGTACCACGACGTCGCCGCCGAGGCGCGCTACGAGGGCCAGCAGTTCGCCCGCCTCGCCCCGCCCGACTTCTTCCAGGACACCGGCGAGTCCAAGCCGCTCAGCCTCGCCTTCGCCGGCGAGAGCCCCATCGTCGGCGGCGTCGCGGCGGCGGGGTTCCGGAAGGGAGGCCGCCGAGGGGCCGTCTTCTCCGTGGACGTCAAGGTCAGCTCGCACATGAAGCTCAAGGTCTGGGTGTTCAGGGTGCCGGGGCCCAAGACCAAGATCGACTGCCCGCTCAGGCTCCCGCGGCGGGCACGCCCGGGTTTCGCCCACGGCGGCCAGCAGCAACGCCCGCAGGAGTTCCAGGAGACGGACTGCAGGGTCACCTTCTTCTGAGTTCTGACCCCTCATCCAATCCATGCATTCTCTTGTTGTTATATCTGATCTGATATATATATTCGTTCTCTGATCCAGCCAGCAGCAGTACCTCTGCTAGCTGCAGCTGGTGGCAATAATCTCCAACGTCATCATCAATTAATTAGCTAACTAGCAGATATAGAAAGATAGATAGATATATATGTGTTTTGGTCTGAATTTTATATATTTTTTATGACAATATATAGAAGAACAGAGAGATCACTGTGCTGTATGTATGTGTGTGTGTGTCTATAGCTTTTAATGATCCATTCATTCATTGGTTGCCTAACAAATATCGCTTCGGACTAATTTGGATTCACCCATTTTACCTTAAAATTGGAGGGGATTGAGGGGTATTTAAATTAATTTTCCCTCTAATACCCTCCAATTCTGGAGTAAAATGGTGGATCCAAAAGAGCCCTTCATGTGAAGTGAATTCCATGCCATGCATCTAGGAACATTTTTATCTACTTACCTTATATAAGAAGAGTAATGTCGGTGTCAAGAATGAACACCAACGAGTAATCGAAATGAGAGCACACTTATCATCTAGGAATATTTTGATGTGTTAGGTGTGCTCTGATAAATTTGGCAACAACAAAAGTGTCCACTAGTAAATCGCTCTATTTTTAGTATTCATCGGCAAAGGAAGGTCACTTTAGTATCTAGGAGCAAATTTTGTCTAAAAACAAAAGACAATGTTGGGCTTAGATTTAATACATAGATTGATATGTCTCGTCAAGTCGATGGATGGACAACGAGAGACTCAATAGAGATATGGTCTTAGATTTGACTGAGCAAAGCTAAAAGTGGCCAACGACTAGTAAAAGAAGAAAAATGTATGTTTGACTAACTGCTGGTGGTTAACCTTGGAGAGGCAAGCAACAAATTGAAAGGTATGTTTGAATTCGAAAGACTACAAGGAGGAGGAAGAGCAGCAAGAGCAATTGTCAATGGATGAAGCAGAAGAGCAGTTGGTAGCACTAGTAGCACCAGCAGCAGGGGTGGCCACCGGAGACGACGACGAGGATGACGACGAATAATTATAATCCGCTGCTGCAGCAGTAGGGGAGGTGGTGAGCGCCAGGAGCAGGTCGACAAAGGCTGCTACAATGAGGCCGTGGGTGGTCTTGCCGTTGGCCCTCAGGTACCACCCCAGCATCTCCTCGAGCCAGCGCCAGTCCTTGACACCGCCCTCCTGCCCCAGCTGGCTCATCACCATAGCCTCCATGGACTCCCTGAAGTCGCGGTACGGGTTGTGCGACTCCACAGACATGGCCGTCGCGCCCCCGAATGCCAAGGCCGCTGCTGCCGTCGTTAGCCGTGGTGGTGCCTTGCTGCTGGTGGTGTCCAGCTGCGGCGGTTTGTCGTCGCCATCGTTGTCGGCGACGGCGGCCTGCTGCTTCTGATGCTTGTTGATGGACTGCTGCTTGATGAGCCTGCAGTAGGAGGCGTCGTCGTCCTCAATATCATCATCTGCAGGCTCGTACAAGAGGCGGTCCGAGCGCAGAGCCTGGAGGACAGCTTCCTCATCGAAGGACTCGGCCTCAGACGCTGCGGACGCGAAGCTGTCGACGGAAGCCAAGGAGGAGTCGCCGGAGAAGTTGATGGAGTTCATCATGGTCTTGTAATAAGCTGGCTCCTCCTCCTCCTGCTGATGGCGATGGCCGTGCCCATTCTTTGCGTCGTCCTCCGCTTGCTCTGCTGGCTGCTGCTGCTGCTGCTGCTGCCGGAAGGAGAGGGTTCTTGGGTGCATGCCGCAGGAGGTCCATCTCCATGGCCATGCGTAGGAGGAAGATGGCAACGCATAACCGGTAGCAGCAGCAGCAGCAGCACTAGCTGGACTAGCAGTAGTGTCAGTGAGGCCGCCAACAGCAAGCTGTTGCTTCTTGACCATGATGGCACTGGCAGATTAGCTAGCAGATGCAGCTGACCAATGCAATGCAAGTACCTGTGGATCGGAGTGACTGGTGAGAGGAACGAAAAGGGTGATCCAATCCAAGTAGCTAGGGAGGAATACAAGAGCTAGCAGCTGGTGAAGAAGACAATGAGAGTAGTAGCTAAACTAGTGGTTAGACCACTAAATGGACATGGCATGGTCTAGAGCTAGGCGTTGGACAGCAAGCAAAGGAAGGGACGATGTATAGATCGATGGTAGAGATGCTGAACTGATGATCGATGCGTCGACTTGGCTTTTATTTGGAGGTAGCTAGGGACTTGGGACGGAGCGCTGTGATTGTGACTGTGAGCAGAATAAATGTAAAGCTGCAAACCCCTAATAGTTAAACTAAACTGAGATCTCCGCCGGGCCGGAGTAGGTTACCTAGAGAGCAGAGAGTAGTTGTATGCTGATTGAGTAGTGGAGGTTTTATTATTTTAATTAATTATCAAGGCACAAGAAGAGAACATGCCTGCCTGCAGGCTGCAATAGCAATGGATCGGAGTAGTGAAGTCTCCCTTTGTTTGTTTCTGTATGTATTATTACTTTACTCTTTTCCTTTTTCCTCTCTCTCACACACACATACTCTTGTGTTGGCCATGCATATGGATGCTACCCTCCACGTGGAACCTGCCTGCAAGACTGCAATACATCATGTAAATAAATATATAAATAGCATCAATTAACTAATTGTTTGCAAATCAACCCATTCTTCATGTACCACGTAGACGTACGCCGCCCCGCCATTTATTTTGTTAACAGGATAAAATAGTTGGAGTCAAGTAGTTGGTGATATATAGCATATATAGTATAGACATTATTCGTCTCTATATTATATTATATTCCGGCAAATGAAATGTAGTAGCTATAGTGGCTGGACTGGAGACTGGAGGATCCGATCGATCGAGTCTAGGGTTTGTGGCATACTTTTACTCCCAATAAGTTGCATTGGACCAACCTCAAACCTCATGAGAGTTACAGTACTTACTGCTAATAATCCGGCCGGCCTTATATTCAATTTCAAGCAGAGACGAGAGAAGTTCATCATGTATTCACTGCTACAAAAAAGATTTTGCAAGGCACTTCAAAATTGGTCTCGGAGGCGGTTTTGTAAGAAAACCGCCTCGGTTAATCGATTCCAACCAAGGCAATGCCGTCGGCACAGCAACCGCCTCGGTTAATATATTAACCGAGGCGGTTGTAAAAAAAACTGCCTCGGTTAATCGAGATTAACCGAGACGGTTTTTATAATACAACCGCCTCGGTAAATACATTAATGGAGGCGGTTTTCTTATAAAGACCGCCTCGGTTAATACTAGGCCCAGACAGTCCATCTCAGCCCATTAACAGGCTCCTACTATATATTGCAACACCACCAAACCCTAACTCATCCTCTCCCCTCCCTCAGCCGTCATAGCGGCTGCTCACTCCTCTCCCTTAGGTTTCTCCTCCCTCCCCCATTCCGATTTGCGACGGCGGTGCAGGCCCCAGCAGCGTGGTGGCGCTTGGCAGGCGATAAGCAGCTACAGCGCCCAGCGGCAGCAGCCCTGACCCCCCAGTGGCGCAAGGCCGCGGGCGGGCGAAACACGGCCAAGGCGGCGGGTAAGCGGCCCAGCAGCGGCCCCTCGGAAGCGGTGGGGCGGCAGCTTCCAGCAGCGGCAGTGCGGCTTCCCCGCTGACGCGCTGCCGAGGCTCGGCCACAGCCCCGAGCGGTGACTTCGGCCCGGCCCGCAGCGGCCGGGCAGCGGCGCGGCGACTTCGCTTAAGGTGCGGCGGCCCCGGCCTTGGCGCGGTGTTGGAAGCGGCAGCGGCGGCCTCCCGCGGCCTTGGGCAGCGGCGCTGCGGCTGGCGCGCTGCCTCCTAAACCAGCGTGCGAGGGAAGGCCGGATCCGGCTTCACGGCAGCGGGGAAGCCGGATCCCGCTTCACGGCGGCAGGGGCGTGCAGCGGTGGCGCCGCCTCTCCCTTAAGCTTCTCGGTGGCCCTCTCTCATCGACTTGCTCGTCGGCGGTGAGGAGCACCGGCGCTAGGGGTGCCGGATCCGGCGGCCGGTGGATGGATCCGGTGGCGGTGCTCGAGATCCGGTGACCGTGTGGGGGTCCCGCGAGCGGAGCGGCGTTGGAGGCCTCTCGGCGGCGCGGTGGTGGCGCCTGCATCCGCTCGGATGGGCTCGGGATGGGCTCGGATGGGCTCGGGCGGATCTTTTTTTTTTTTTTATTTGATTAACCGAGGCGGTTTTTATAAGAAAAACCGCCTCGGTAGATTTTTAACCGAGGCGGTTTTCTAACCGCCTCGGTTAAGGCCACGATTAACCGTGACCTTATCTTCGAGGCGGTTAGAAAAACCGCCTCGGTTAACCAAAAATAACCGCCTCGGTTAAGTTTTCTGTAGTAGTGATTACACGTCCTTCGATTTGCTGATGGATCGATCGATTGATCAATCGACTAGAAAAGTTACTTGCTCCCCCCAACTATGCTTCTGCAGGCACTTGTCTGCTGCTGGTGGACCGCTTGTGCCACTGCTCCAGATTCTCCCTCCCTTCTCCAACAGATAGATGTAGAGATACATCAGATGGGTGTGGATTCTCTGACTTGCAGAAGTAAAGTCACATATTATTTTATAAATTACTTTATAAATTATATTCCCTTTATCTTCATTTGAGATTATTTTAAAAATCATAATTTTTTTGAAGAAGTACTAAGTAACAGTATGTAGATAATTTGAGGGAATTTAATCACACAAAAGATTTGAATAAAAAATTCATATACTAAAAATTTGTATATATTTTTTAGGACTATAATTTTTGTGTAAATTTTATCTTTATCCAAGCTCATATGTAAAAGTTTTATATAAAAAAAAGATAGCTGCACAGAAAAAAGAAAATTCTAGCAACTATCCTTGCTCCGTCCGTTGTTGGGCTTTAAATGGGCTGCTATTTGGCTTTTGGCTTGGCACTAATAAAGTGAAGAGCTTCCCAACCATTGTTGGAAGCAGTTACCTTAGACTTTACTACCACAAGTCACAGAATCCACGCTAATTTGCCGCCTTGCAGGGCTAGGGAGACACAATTGAGGGATTCATGGTGATTTACCGGTTTCTGTTTTTCTTGATTGATTCATCAAGTCACGGCGGCCAGGAGGTTTAGATTTTTCTTGATAGATAGATAGGTTGATTAAAGATGGTTTTTTCTAAGAAAATCAGAAACGAAGATCCTCAATCGAGGAGAGGCCACGGTGACTGCAGAGCCATTGTTGTTTAAAAAAATAGAACCATTGCAGTTTTGGCCTGCCGGACAAACTTATATTTGAGGCTATGATTCTGCCAGGTAGACGTTGATATTTTAGGCATTTTTAGTTGTAGAGATAGAGAAGAGAAGAGATAAAGATAGAGAAGAGTACATTATCTTAAAAAAAGAGAAATAGAGATGATATACATATATATGGATAGGCCATAGATGAGTGATGCTATTGCAGCTTCAAACTATAACCGATGTTGTGTTGGAGGGATAGATGGGGAAGAGAGTGATAGACCAAAAGGATAGAAGTGGCAGATGGATGGAGAAGTAGAGTAACAAAATGAGGGACGAACAAGAGAAATTTTCTCCATTCAATATATATCAGGTAGAGTATATAGGTATAGATATAGAGATTATGTATGGATATAGATTAAAGTGAACTACACTTCTATAATTTAGAACGGATATTATATTGTAGCTGCTCGTGTTATGTTAGACCTCAAATTCCTATCGCGTGGGGTGGGTCAACTAAGAGTGGTGGGAATGAGGGACGGAACGATAAAGGAGATAAATCTCTATATTTAATAATAATATATAAATTTTATAATATTACACAATATAATAATATGTTAGATATAGTGTATTACAGGTATAGATACGTAGATTAAAGTAGACTTCCTTATATAATAATATAGAAGGCAGTGAATCGTGTTGTCCAAACTATTACACTTTTAGTTGTGGTAGAGTCCTTAGCCTGTGTATAAATACCAAGCCGAGCATGGCGTTTCAATTGATTCCTATGCACCAAGCCAGAGTCCACACATCTCAATATATAGAAGCGATAGACATGGCGAAGGTGATGGTGATGCTGGTGGCCCTGGCCGTGGTAGTGGCGTCGAGCGTAAGCGAGGCGTCGGCAGGTGAGTGCAACCTGGCGCATCTAGCGATGTGCAAGCCGGCAGTAGTGGATGGGGCAAAACTCACAACGGCGTGCTGCTCTAACCTGCGGCGCTTGAAGGAATGCCTGTGCAAGTACCAGAAAGACCCTAAGTATGCCAAATACGTTAACTCCAACACCCGCAAAATGGTTACCTCCTGTGGCATGGCCATCCCCAACTGCTAGCTAGTGGATGCTAGGCGCATGCAGTGTCCGTCCGTGTTGCGTTGCATGTAACGTGCCGCTGTATATATATGAATAAAGAAAGTGTGTGAATGAATCAGTCAATTGATTAATTGAAGATACATTTGTCTATCTATATGCAGCATTCGATCGAAGAGTGAGTGATGGTGTATATATTTGTTTTTTCCATTAGCCGGCCGGGAACATTCGTGCCAGACGTAGTACATACAGCGATGGCTTAGCCCCAGTGCCATCGCTGCAGACCTGCAAAGCATTAACATTTCTTTTTATTTAAGACGGAACAGAACAATGTTCAAGGCATCTTTATTATTATACTAGCAAATATATTGCGTGCTGCAACAGGGCGTGCTTCATCATTACTTTACATAATTAATTTAAATTAAAAAGTATTTAACTACAAAGTTATATAATTTCTCAAAACCTACATCTTTTATTTTTGTTATTTTGTCATCGATATAATGGTACAAATATTATTCACAAATCTTATAT
>JADLZL010007938.1:0-15975 GCA_015844335.1 Chrysopogon serrulatus
AACGGGAGAACTCGAAAATCCACGTTTTCCATCGGGATCACAAATAAGGAATAAAGCTTACAACAATCCTACATTTCTTACATCACATGTTTACATTTGATCGAGTATTATATAACATTGGGGAAGGATAAATACAGTGTAGCAAAATAAAAGTTGATTCATTTTAACTTAACTGATGTATCTTGTACACTTGATCATTATTGCAGCGGAAATAAACATTTATTCAATTCATGACTAACCATTTAACATGATGATAACATTATAGAACTTTTCTTTATAAAATCCTTTGGTGAAGTTGAAAATAAACTACTATCGTAGTGTAAATGGAATTCCTCATTGAGCCCACCGGGGAGGTATCCACACACAAGAGTTAGCAGACTAGCATCCACCTGCCACCCCGCAATGTGGGGAAATAAAACCCCGAGTACTCAATTGTACTCAGCAAGACTTACCCGAGGGAGGAAATAAATGACTCCAAGGAATATGCAAAGGTCGTTTGGCTTCTTGGGTTTACATTTGCAGGAAAGCATTACTAACAAAGTGCATCCTTATGTTCAATTTTAGTAGCCATGATTAATTCATTAGCTAACCATTCTAAGTGAGCACCGAACTACTTTCAAGCAAGTGGTAAGCAATCAGAATCTCTTTTATCCATCTTTCATCTTCCATTTCTTACTACGATGCCAGAATAAGGTCCTCGTCGTTACCGTTCAAGAACGGCGATTCGCGAATCAATGTGCCCACCGGGTACCCCGACACACTCCTCGCCCGCATCCTAGACACAGCACGAGAACAACTTGCTTTCTCCCCGCCTGGGGCTCCGGATCCCCGTCCAAACTGGGACTCCAAGCCCCCGACATTCCCCGGCCCGGCCGTAATGCGGTGCAAGGACCTCCAACCCAAAAAAGAAAACACACGTATACACCGCCCCTATCTGGTCGGTCCGGATGAAGCCGGAACCCAAGACAAGAGAGAGCAAGCCTTCCGAGCGCCCATACACAAGTATGTGTTCGGGATAAGGAGATCTGTGACTTAACCTTCAACCCTTTAGCAACGATCGGTCCTTAACCGACACAGGCGGGACAAAAACGCAACCGAGCCTCAAACGTTGCCCAACAAACCCAACGCCCATCCACGGTCCATGATACCGTCCCCGCCCCGGTCTCCATTTATTAACCATATATAATCCATGTGATAACAAAAGGATAATAATAATAATCCTATTTTCGCGAGTGACAGGAAATCACTCGTCTTCTACCGAGAACCCGTAGAGCATAGCAATCTACACGGTCCTGTCATACTAGTAAGACTCATAGGACAAGGATATTTATGCAGGTGGGTTTCATCCAACTCCTCAAAAACTTAATGCAACATATATATTATAAAGTGCGTAAGAGTAGGGGTTATGAACCGGGCTTGCACAGGTAAAAGATAATCAAAGTTAGTATTCCAATCTTCGGGACGTGATCACCATGGCACCATCTCCCATGTATACGTAAAGTCCTTCGGTTTGCATCGGTTTATCGTCGTTCCTATTATGATATGCAGCGATGAGATGCAGAAATAATGCAATCAATACAAGGCAACAACAACTCCTAAAATACAACACGTATAAATCATACTAACAACTAGCTCTCATCGGCTAACGTCGTAAGCTACGCATCGAACTCGTATAACATCAACACACGTTGTCATCACCACCATTTAGTCATTTTGATATATATTCCGACTAGGATTTATTAATTAACTTATCAAACCAACTACTCTAAGGTTACAAAAATTACAGAGAACATATAATATTGTTAGGAGGCTCTTGCATGATTTTCGTGGTCCTAGCTGCTACACATTTGCAACACAATTTCATTGTCTAAATAATTCTAATAACGAAAGGCATTCGAGAATAAATAAATACCACTGGGAAACTTGCACAACTGCATGGACCAACTACACCAGGATAGATCATGATTTTAGGAGCCTAACAAAATTGGTTTCACTATTTTTGGATGCCTACACGATCTTATATTAAATATCAAAGTTCAGCTACAAAATTAAAGGATAAAGCCATTTCTAATTACTCGGGAAAAATGAAAGGGGAAATCGGCCCGGAGCGGCCCAAAAAAATGGGCTCGGCCCAGCGCGCCAAGGCGGCCCAGCGGGGAGAGACCCAGCAGCCCGGGCTCTTGCGTAAAAACCCCCGACGGACGTTACAACTATTCGCGCAAAGACCATTTACACTATTCCAACAGACTGGTACTTCGCATCGAACACCCTCATAAAACTTCTCTTGACAACGGGGAAGTCCCCGGCGGCGGCGGGCAAGACGGTGCGACATTTGTCTTGTGCCGCCGACCGGCTCGGCCGGGCGGTAGGGGGCCTTGCCAGAGGCCACGGCAGCCGGAGCCCCAAAACCGCACTCGTGTGCCCCTAGGAAACCCTAGCGCGGCCTACTCGGCTAATTAAACATGCTAATTAAAGATTAATTAAACTCTAATTAACCACATGATTAATTAATTAAACATTAATTAATTAAGGCATTACTTAAGCATAATACAAAAATTTAATCAAAACATGATCAAACTTTATAACTAAGATCATTATCATCTAATTAGCACCCAAAACAAAATTCATAATTTTTGTACTTATATTTTATTTATTAAAAATCATGGAAGTGGCATTTATTAATTTAAAGAGCAAATTAAAGCACAATTAAGTTTTATTGCAAAACCAGGGTTAGTATTTTTCCTACATAGATCATCACTCAAGGATCACAGAGCATATTTTTGCATAATTTTACTTGCCCAAAATAAAATACAACAAAAGATGAAATTCAGCATTTGGAAATTAAAAAGAAAAAGGAAAAGCATTTTCCTCTCTTTCCCGGGCTCTTTGTGCGGCCTACTCGGCCAAAGACAAGTGCCGGCCCAGCCCATGGGCACGGCCTGCCCAGCGCGCACGCCCGGCCCTGCCTCACCCTCTCTCTTTTCTTCGGGCTGACATGCGGACCCCGCATGTCGGCTCCTTCCTCCCTCCTCTTTTTCTCGGCTGCGAGGAACGACGGCGGCGGCGGTGGCGGGTCTCGCCAACGGCCGCCCTCCGACGCAACCAACTGCACCAACCTGCTCCCCTCGTCACGCCGCATCTATCGAGCTATTTTACGACCCTTGCCACCCTCCGGGACTCACACAACGGCCACGGCGGCTTCGGAGGCGCACGGTACCGGCGGCCGAAGCCAACGAGAGCACCCCCGACGACGCCGAGCACACCAACCAACTCAGGAACATTGGGACGAACTCTAAACGACGCGAAAACGACTCGGAGCCGGGCTGTAGGGTGAGGAACGGTGATGGCTTACAGTGGCGGCGGTTCACCGGAGCGAGAAAGAATGAGACGACGGCGCGAGCGCGACTCCGGCGGCAAAAACAAACGAAAAAAGGCTCGGGCGGATGCGCAACAACTAGGCGAGCGGTGTGCAAAGGTGTAGGCGTGATCGTGGAGCAGGGAAGGCGAATTTTGCCGGTGACCGAGGTGTGTCGGCGGCCGTGGGAAGAAGAAAACTTGGCGGCGGCGGCGACCACGGCCTTTTATAGGGCAAGGGTGGGTTGTGGAGGTGGCGAGGCGGTTTCGCGACGGCCGTGAGCTGGCTGGTGGCGTGGGAAAACCGGCGAGGGTGCTGGAAAGGCCACGGCGGCCGGCGAGCCCATGCCGAGCACTGTAGCTCCCCCCTGTTGAACACTGTAGCACGTAGATCTTTTCCTCCCTTTTTTTCAAATTACTCTCAAAAGTTGAACTACACTCAAAAATCTCCCAAAATACAGTTTGCTCAACAATTCATGCTCTACAACTTTTATTTAAGAAGTTTTGTCAGAATCCAAATAGATTTTGAATTTGCATTTCAAATTCAAAAAGAGGGTAAAATCTTAATTTTAAGGATTTCAAAATTACTTTTAATTTTTGAATAAAAGATGAAAATCTCCAAAAATAAAAAGTTGTTCATTTTCTCAAGATCTACAACTTTCATGTAGAAAGTTTTTCATGAAACCAAATGGATTTTGAATTGGGGTTTAAAAATCAAAAAGGGACATTTTCCAATTTGGAGAACTTTTGAAATTACTCCAAATTTTATTCAAAAACTTGAAAAACTTTATATACCAAAGTTGTAGAGCTCAAAGAGATTCACAAACTGTATTTTTTGAAGTTTTCCCAAATTTTGAATATTTTGAGATGAAATTGTAAAAGGGGCAAGAAGGCTTTTAAAATTTGGATTTTGAAAAGGATTTTCAAATTGGAATTTTGGGCAATTAATTAATGAAGTTGTGGCACTTTTTCAAACCCAACCAATAGCATACTTTCAAAGTACAAACTTCATACTTTAAAATGGTGCCATTGGTTAGCAACTTTTATTTATAAAATTAATTATGGTTAGCTCACCGAAATTGAAAATGAAATTCGAATTCCAACACTTAACCACTAGGGTTAGGGTTTGGGATTCGGATTCCAAATTCAATTTTTGGTTCTCGCTTTTACATCATTTGAATTGTAAAATACGGTTAGGGTGTGAGTCGGGGTTAGCCAAACACTTGTACATACCAAAATTGCTTTTAGTTGCTCACATTTACAAAACTTGATTAAGCACTTAAGTGAGATTTAAATGGTGTACACATACACATACAATATAAAGGGGCTCAAACAACCCTAGAATTAAATAAACTCATTTTAATCTTTTTAATCAAGGTTCTCTAATCATGAATGCTCATGCAATGATGATGATGACATGGCAGGTTTAGGCTAACGTAACACCGGGGGTGTTACAGCAGGCAAGGGAATCCCCATAGATCTGGCACAGGATTCGCAGGGCTTTGCGGGCTACAGCTTGATAGGTGTCGGGAAAGCAAAAACCGATGGTGGTGGCGCTCCATCCATCTACACCAGGAGAGTTCCCACTTTTCCCAATGTAGACGGTAACCTCACACCGCTCGGTGCCATGCTCTATGAACTCACAACCTTCATACACAGGGTGATCTCGGATTCCAAGCCACTGCGTGGTGGTATAGAGGAGCTTGGGAAATCCCTCAACACCCTGACAGGTGGTGCTACTCCAAACTCCTTCCGCCTGCCTCAAGGGCTGGATAGGAGGGTTAGTGAACTGGAAACAGGGGCATCGTGGCTCTCGTGAGTCCATAGGCTTTTGCTCGGGAAGAAAAGGTTAGGAGTGGTTAATGAGCGTGGAGTGGGGGTGAAAAGCAACTGGGTGGCTCGCTTTTTTATAAAGGGCTAGGCAAGGCGTCTCCGAGAAGATTGACCAGTCTTCAGCGGTCGGGACGGGTCGACAGGTGGGGTAGAGCTCAGTGTGCCGGCCTCGACGGCTTTAGAGGCATGGCCGCGGCATCACGCTCGAGGAGAAACGACAGAGCTCACTCGATGGAACGAGTGACTGACCGGGGCCACGCGGGGATGTCGAATACGAATACCGAGGTAAAAACAGATGACCGACACAAGCGTAAAAGGAGAAAGGAGGCGTGCAAAGACGCCAAACATGACCCTATAAATGAAGGCAGGTCGACGGCGACACAACATCGGTACGGATGCTAGAGAACCCTTAACCTTGCTTTTCTCTGTCTTTTCCTTTTAGCATAACAGCCTCTCACATGGATTCCGTGCACTACCCCCATCAACCATTTGTGGATTTCTCATCAAAACACAAGGTTATTTTCAAAGTAAGTGTTTTGTGTCAGGGAGGAGTAGAAGTATGAACCTGTAATGGACCTTGGTCAAGGACCTCGATACCAGCGCGTGCCAAGCAGCGCACCCATATGGCAGCTGTTCCATAGGGGCCCTCGGTTTCGTCGCGGCACCATAATTCATTAACCAAAATACCAGTACAAATCATACCCATAAGGAAACAAGGTTATTAGAAGTAGCAAGGGTATAACAAGGAGTTGAGGATGAAGGACTAGGGATCAATACCTGAGGATAGAACAAATTAGGAGGGTATCAAGTGTTCTACTAAGACATCCACAACTGACTGACAACAGTATCTGCACCTCATCCCATGGACAGGTCATCTCGTATCTGAGTTGGTTGCTTTGCTTGAAACTTGCCTGACGCAGACTTGAGGATTTCAGGTGAAGATCATTGAAAGCTTTAACTAGACCTAAACGGATTTCAAGAGAGATAGACCTACACTGACCAACACCATAAAGCACAAACAGGATATGCATGAATGCACGTCCTAACCGTCCTCACGATGTTGCCACAGATAGAGCAACCGTTCTCAGATTTTGGCACATCGTTCCCTCCCTGCAGCTAATCGATACTATCGAACTATAATCGAGGTCAGTGTACCTGCAGAAGATAGGATTAAGCCTATCTAAGTTAGCAGAGTGCCATCTATCCTAGATACATAACCATAGTAATAGGGCTACTTATATAACTTCACATGCAAACGCCCTAAATTTTTAAAAGGATTTTGTTGTCAAATTTTTAATTTGAACAGGGTTGCATATCTTTATTCGCTTATTTATGCTCTGATACCACCTGTGGCAGAACCGCCTAAATTAATACACTCACAAGAGTACTTGTCTTCCATTAGACACTAAGTACCCAAGGGAGCGCACTAATTTAATCGATTTCTGTCGAGCACACCCAACGGGAGAACTTCGAAAATCCACGATTTTCCATCGGGATCACAAATAAGGGAATAAAGCTTACAACAATCCTACATTTCTTACATCACATGTTTACATTTGATCGTAGTATTATATAATTGCGGGAAGGATAAATACAAAGTGTAGCAAAATAAAAGTTGATTCATTTTAACTTAAGCGATGTATCTTGTACACTTGATCATTATTAAAATGAAATAAACATTTATTCAATTCATGACTAACCATTTAACATGATGATAACATTATAGAACTTTTCTTTATAAAATCCTTTGGTGAAGTTGAAAATAAACTACTATCGTAGTGTAAATGGAATTCCTCGCCGAGCCCACCGGGAGGTATCCACACACAAGAGTTAGCGACTAGCATCCACCATGCCACCGCAATGTGGGGGAAATAAAACCCCGAGTACTCAATTGTACTCAGCAAGACTTACCCGACAGGGAGGAAATAAATGACTCAAAAAGGAATATGCAAGGTCGTTTGGCTTCTTTGGGTTTACATTTGCAGGAAAGCATTACTAACAAAGTGCATCCTTATGTTCAATTTTAGTAGCCATGATTAATTCATTAGCTAACCATTCTAGGTGAGCACCGAACTACTTTCAAGCAAGTGGTAAGCAATCAGAATCTCTTTTTATCCATCTTTCATCTTCCATTTCTTACTACGATGCCGAATAAAGTCCTCGTCGTTACCGTTCAAGAACGGTGATTCGCGAATCAATGTGCCCAGTTGGGTACCCCGAGACACACTCCTTTGCATCCTAGACACATGACGAGAACAACTTGCTTTCTCCCGCCCGGGGCTCGGATCCCCGTCCAAAGCGGGACTCCAAGCCCCCGACATTCCCGGCCCGGCCGTAATGCGGTGCAAGGACCTCCAACCCAAAAAAGAAAACACACGTATACACCGCCCCTATACAATCGGTCCGGATGAAGCCGGAACCCAAGACAAGAGAGAGCAAGCCTTCCGAGCGCCCATACACAAGAAACGTGTTCGGGATAAGGAGATCTGTGACTTAACCTTCAACCCTTTAGCAACGATCGGTCCTTAACCGACACAGGCGGGACAAAAACGCAACCAGAGCCTCGCTCTGTTGCCCAACAAACCCAACGCCCATCCACGGTCCATGATACCGTCCCGCTCGGTCTCCATTTATTAACCATATATAATCCATGTGATAACAATGGGATAATAATAATAATCCTATTTCTCGCGAGTGACAGGAAATCACTCGTCTTCTACCGAGAACCTGTAGCATAGCAATCTACACGGTCCTGTCATACTAGTAAGACTCATAGGACAAGGATATTTATGCAGGTGGGTTTCATCCAACTCCTCAAAACTTAATGCAACATATATATTATAAAGTGCAGAAGAGTAGGGGTTATGAACCGGGGCTTGGCTGGGTAAAAGATAATCAAAGTTAGTATTCCAATCTTCAGGACGTGATCACCATGGCACCATCTCCCATGTATATGTAAAGTCCTTGATTTGCATCGGTTTATCGTCGTTCCTATTATGATATGCAGCGATGAGATGCAGAAATAATGCAATCAATACAAGGCAACAACAACTCCTAAAAATACAACACGTATAAATCATACTAACAGACTAGCTCTCTTGGCTAACGTCGTAAGCTACGCATCGAACTCGTATAACATCAACACACGTTGTCATCACCACCATTTAGTCATTTTGATATATATTCCGACTAGGATTTATTAATTAACTTATCAAACCAACTACTCTAAGGTTACAAAAATTACAGAGAACATATAATATTGTTAGGAGGCTACTTGCATGATTTTCGTGGTCCTAGTCTGCTACACATTTGCAACACAATTTCATTGTCTAAATAATTCTAATAACGAAAGGCATTCGAGAATAAATAAATACCACACTGGGAAACTTGCACAACTGCATGGACCAACTACACCACGGGATAGATCATGATTTTAGGAGCCTAACAAAATTGGTTTCACTATTTTTTGGATGCCTACACGATCTTATATTAAATATCAAAGTTCAGCTACAAAATTAAAGGATAAAGCCATTTCTAATTACTCGGGGAAAAAGGAAGGGGAAATCGGCCGGGCGGCCCAAAATGGGCTCGGCCCGCGTGCACAAGGCGGCCCGCGGGAGAGACCCAGCGCCCGGCGCTCTTGCGCGAAAAAACCCCTCGACGTTACAACTATTCGCAAAGACCATTTACACTATTCCAACAGACCGGTACTTCGCGCCGAACACCCTCATAAAACTCCTCTTGACAATCTGGAAGTCCCCGGTGGCGGCGCAGCGACGGCAGGCGCGGCCGCCGACGGCTCGGCCGGCCGGTAGGGGCCTTGCCAGAGGCCACGAAGTAGCCGGAGCCCCAAAACTGCACTCGCGTGCCCCTAGGAAACCCTAGCGCGGCGCGAGGAACGGTGCAGCCTAGCTAGCCAATGCGGAGGGCGCGACCGGGTGGATCACGGCGGCGGCACAGCCGTTCCGGTGGCCACAAACGACGGCGAGCGAGAGGAAAAACAAAAGGCGCGTGAGCACCAGAGGTTTACCACGGATGCGGTGGCGATGTCGGTTGGGGTCGGAGAACGGTCGAGGCATGCTGGCTGCGAGTGAGCAGAGAGCTCGCCGGCGCACGGCGGATGACACGGCCATGCCACCCGCCCGAGCATGGCAGCTGCAACTCCGGAAAAGTGCGCACGACGAAGAGGAGCTTGAGGCAAAGCCAGTGATGCAAGTTAATTGGATTCTAGGCTTTGGGTGAGCGGCAATTTGGGAGAGCGCCGTTTTGGCCTTACAGAACCGACGGCGGAAGAACTCTCAAATTGGAGCTCCTCCCCACTTTATTTGTGAATGGGTGGGCATGGCTAGTCAGTAGCGTTGACGGATGAACAGGGAGGTGTACCCGACGAGCTCGACGTGCCGCCAATTCTGCCTAACTTGGCAGCGGCCCCGCCGACCATGTCGGCCGAGAGGAAGAGGACCGAGACTAGCTTGCGTGGTCAGAGAGGATGGCTTCCAAGTGGAAAAGACGCTGCGGCGTGGGCTTGTTGCCGACCACGACGCAGAGGAACAAGCTAGGCGTCAACGCCAACGGTGGCGCTGGGGGGACGGCTCGGGCGGAGGTATGGCGACGGCTCGCCACCGGCGCAAAGCGGCGACGAAAGAAGAGGTAGTCGGCCCTACGCAGCCGGGATACCACTAGGACCGACCAGTTCAGCTGCGGCGGCCACTCACGGCGGCCGGGACCAACGGACGCGGCCCGACGCGACGCGCGCTGGCGTCAAGCAAGCGGTGACCGCGCCCAAACGTTCAATCGGCGGGGACCGGTTGCAAGCACGGATTTTAAAGCAATGACCACGACCCACCTAGATTAGCCACGGCCAAACCAACTTGATAAAGTCTGAAGAGAGAACTTAAGGATTCTATAGGGGACATTCTACTCGGACTATGGCTAACCGAGAGAGATAACCAAGCGCATGCCAAAAACAGGTCTGTCAGTGACGACGCTGAGCTCGGCCAGAGCTCGAACCAAGTCGACACAGTGAGGTTTTTGGAGTTTTGGGCCAAGGTTTTCGATACTTATTAGTCTGGATATCCGCCAAACCAACCTAACCACTCCAAAAGAGGGTTCATTAGGCTGCTAAACCGAGCCAAAACATACTCTCACTTCTTAAGTAGATTTTTGCGTAAACCGCACGCCAACATAGCTTGATTGCGGCACTGTTTTGCAGACTTGGAAAACTTTCTAAGTCAAGAGCTGAATCCTATTTCAAGTTCCATTTTCAAGCTTCTAGAGGAACTAGCTAGTCAATCTACTTTGCAAGTAAACTAAGTTGCATTGTATTCCATAAAATTTATACTTCAAACTTTATTTAAAGATTACATATATGTTCTATACTAGTTTTGCTCAATAAAAATTAATCTATTACCTTAAGTGATATAAAGAGCAATTGAAACCAACTTTCATTTAAACAATTTTATTGACATGTTGATATTACAAACAACCCTCTACACACTTCAACACATGCATTAACATATAAACACGATGCTCATGAAATAATTTGTGGGGGATTAAGCGTAACACTGGGGTGTTACAAAGACATCCCCCTCTCATGACTTTGACCTAACACCTAGCTTGGCGAAGTGAAGAAATGACATTGATGTGGACAAGATGTTGTCGGCAACCATGCAGGAATCTTCACAGACAACAGAGGTAATGTAAATAAACTTGTACACTTCTAAAGTTTTCTGACTTTTTTATTTAGCGAGAAAAACATGTAATAAGGTTAAGTAATGATACTTCCATTTGTTTTTTGTAATCATAACACTGGGTGCGTATAAGTTTATCAAATGGTTTGTAAATTAAATTATTGTAAGTCTTCCGCTACTACGGTATTTTGTATAAAAACTGTTGTAATTCTGTGATGTCTCTGTAAGTATCGATCCTGGAGAAAATTGTGGTTTATCGGGGGTTCACCCGACAGAGCTTTTTAGGTTATGTGGTACGTAAGTATAGCTGACAGAGAGGTCTTAGGGACAATGTCAGGTGCTTGTGGGCCATATAATTTGGAAGGTTCTGCCACAAAACACTTCAGTGAGGTCCATAAAAAAAATAATTCTACAGTGCAATGGCCTTGTTGGATTTCGCAAAAGGAAAATATAATCACACATCAGTTCATCAACATCTCTGATCGATACAGATTTCCCACAGGTTACCAGGTCAAAAGCATATGCGTGCCTGTGAGAAGTGTTGTGGAGGCTGGAGCTCACTGGTTTGATCAGACCTTTCCTTGTCCAGGTGATGTGTCGCAATTCACAACTATATAGCGCATACGCTTTTCTGCCGGTGATGCACTGCAGTTCATCTCCCACTATAGCCGAAAACCTGACTACATGAGCCCACGACGGCAGCAGGGATGCAAAGCTTTTAGAATGGGACTAGCAGCACATGACACATGCACATCGCACACTAGCCCACCTGTTTATTTTCTCTCGGACACTGATTCAAAGGAAGAAGTGAGAGAAGCATTCAAACTGTTTGACAAGGGCTAGAATGGCTATATTGCAGCAGATGAGGTAGACCCCTTGTTTCTGCATGCTCTTATCCATCCGATCACTCTGCTCCCAATTATCTTTTTTAGATGAGCATCTACACACTAGTCGAGTTTTCCAAGCAATAAACTGCTGGCATTTTTTTTCTGGAATGGCGCCTTAGAGCCAATCTAGAATGGTAATGCCAGTCTCTACAACAGCTGAAGTGTTGATCCAAGCGATCAAATCCACAAGACACGGCTCTGCATCAGACAGACAACAAAAACACTCCATGAATGTAAACTAACTTTGGGAAAACTTTCCAAATCTCAGCATTAACAAATCCAGTTGGCTGAAGGTGCTAACCATGTACCATATCTTCCTAGAAACTTTGCATATATGAAGCCTAGGTGATTTACATAGGGGAATTAAATCGGGCGACAAATACGTGAACTAGTATCAACTATCAACAGACAACAAGATCAACCACCATGTACTCTTGTCTAAACAGTTAGTCAGACAACAACAACAGGTTCTATGTCATAGTGTTTCTTATACTCATTTGTGCATCCTTTGTTTGAACTCATCATAGCTCACAAGACCATCACCATCTGTGTCCGCCTCCCGTATCATCTCATTGACTTCCTCGTCACTCAGTTGTTCTCCAAGGTTTCCCATGATGTCACGAAGCTGCAGAGTGAAATGGTATTTACTGATGCCAGAAGTTTATCATTTGGAAATATCGAGTAGATGTACCTCTATAGAAAGAATTGGCAGTATAATGATCGAGTAGGTAAGAACATGCTTAATCCAGTGGGTTTACCTCCTTTGCAGAAAATATAGCCATCCCGGTCTTTGTCGAACATTTTGAATGCTTCTTGTACTTCTTCCTCTGAATCAGTTTCCTTCCAGGGCATAAATCAGGTGAGTTAGTACCAAAAGAGTGCAAAGAATACATAAACTGTATTCTGTATAGCTAACATTAACTGTATTCTGTATAGCTAACATTGCAGGAAGCTGCTATTTAACACTTAAACCCATACTATGCTCTATGCTTCTAGTACCACTGTATGCTTTGGTCTAATCATACTGGCGACATTGAATAAAAAAGGTCCAGTTTAATTTAATATTATGAATTTCAAATGCTAGTGTGCATAGCATGCATTCTTGCATGAGAGAAATAGTTCTCAATAGGATAAGTACTGTGAGCAAACTAGTGATGTTTGACATTAAACAAAAAACTTTGACGTAAGGCTGATCTCTAACCCCCTGACTTCAGGACACAGGATGGAAATCATATGAATTAGACTAAACAAGCTATGGAGCATTTTTCTCGAGTGGAATATCTCAGGACATTTCAAGTTGTGTGATCCTAGGAAATATGTACAATACAAGTCCGTAATGAAGCGTATAGAGCATGAAGTACACTGGGATAACATATAGTAATTAGTAAGAGAAAAACATAGGGCATACTTTCAGTTTGTGTGCCATCAAATTCAAGAATTCAGGAAACTCGATAGTTCCATTTCCATTAGCATCAACCTCCGTGATCATATCCTCGTAGTTCGGATGAAGTGAGGTTTTGACCCAAGGACTTCATCTTTGTTCCCAGGGTTCTTCGCTAGTAATGAATCCTGTATACATGAAGTGGAAGAATCTCATGTGTGTGTGTTTTTTTAAAATCCGCTAAAGAGAAAAGGCACAAAACATATATTTCCTAGCCTAGGATACATTGGATGCCATGGCTAGCGAATAGAGATAAACACAACGCAGAGGTTGCATTGCTAGTACCACAAATTTGAGAGTAGTTTATTTGTGCTGATTGTTCTTTCCAAATCTCAGAGAATCTGCATCTTAGTTACCTGCTGGCTCAGCTATGCATAGCTTGTGTCTACTCTTTTCTAACTTTGACGTCTTTTATCTGCCTATATGTGCATCTGTTCATCACTTGAACTATATATACGTTGTAGTTTAAGCGCATAGCTTCAGTGATCTTTGGTTCAGACGAAGGGTGTGTTTTACGAAGGATGTGTTTTATTTGAAACTTGTCACCATTTGCATAATCTAGGCGAAATGTTTCGTGTAGTTCCAAGCAGCTACTAATCCACTCGTTATCTCTAATCGAATAGGCAGCAATGCTGGTGGGGTTACTAGTTTTTACAGATGGTAGGCGGTAGGCCGCTGCTTGTTCTTGCAGGTAGGCCGCTAGAACTAGAACAAAAATGAATGTAATCAGATTCATATGCATAGGACTGTAGATCAGGAATTCAGGACCATGCCAATCAATCAGAGCTCACATACAGAGAGATCTAGGAAGAACGATCTGCACAATCACCTCTGAAAATTCTGACAACAAACCTCAAGACAGATCGGTAGAAATTCAGATGCGAGAGCAGTTCATGCAGGGATGAAAAAGCAAGCCAACAACAAACGAAAACAAACCCTAGACGGCTAGAATTCTCCATCCCGGTGTTCCTAAAAACGCCATCCACCCTGATTCTAGGCACATGACACGGTTTAAGCAACACAACCGATCGAGGAGTCCCGCGATCTAGCAAACACAGCAGATGGCCGGATGGAGCAAGAAACTGCAGTGCCGCACCCGCAAGTGTTTAGGAGACGGCGCGGCCGTACACGTACCGTCGCTGTTCTTGTCGAAGAAGGCGAAAGCCTCGTTGAACGCCGCGATCTCATCCTCAGTGAAGTGCTCCGCCATCTCTCGTCGGTCGATCCTAGGGTTCTTCTTCCTCCCGCCGCTTCGTTCACACACTTGAGCTGTGGATGGTGCGCGATACTGAGGCTTCACGGGGTGCTTACGAAGCTTGAAGATAAGGGCGCCTGTCTGGACGGCGAGGAGGACTGCAGTGTAGGGAGTAGGGACCAAGGACCCCAAGGCAGGAAGGTTAAGCAGAAGAGGATGTGGGCCCGGGTCTTCCTGAGTTTTGGTGGGTCTCACCTGATGCACATGCACCTCGAAGGGAAAATAATGCCTGCCGGCTTTCTCACTGCCAAGTGGGGGCCAGCGGTGGCTTTTTTTGTTATTTTTTCTCTTTTTGTTGACTGACGTCATGGCGTGGGATCATAGGCCCTGCCCAGTGGATTATTCCGTCGTGATTACAGGTTGCTGTTTTTCACGGGCCGAAATAACACTCACCAACGACAGGTTTCCCTAAAAAAAAGTAAACGACAAACTCTACACTGTGACTCACCATTCGACAAGCGATATTAGATTTGCAAGTACTACTCCATCCCATTAAAAAACTTAAATTTAACTATATTTATTAAAAAAAAATATAACATTTATATTTCCAAATAATTTTACTATAAATATATATTCACTGATCTATATAATGATACTAATTATATACCATAAATATTAATATTTTCTCATATATGTATTTGACCAAAGTTGAAAAAATATTTAATTTCTCGGTAAGTGAGAATGACAATTTTTATGGGACAAAGAGAGTATATTCACTACCAAATGATTGAGTTGAAGCTATATTGGACTTTTTTAGACATAAATTTGTGTAGAGTAGGGAATCCTTAATCCACGTGTATGAATTGGAGTGGATTGAACTACAACCAAACAAGCTATAAGCATAAAACTAAAACCCTTCCACATGACTTTCAGAAGATGTGGTCACTAATGCATTTGATATTTGGTTCCTCTTTTTCGAGTGTTATCAAGATGAAACAAATGTAGCGTTTGTTTAACCGCTTCCGTAACCCGTGAACATGACATAGCGGCATATGCTGCGTCATTACCTCGTGATGGGAACAATGTATGAAAAGAATCAGAAGATGGTACGTTAACGTTAGGGAAAGACAGGTATGAAACACGATGAAAAAAAAAAAAAAACTGGCCGGAGTCGTGTTGCCTAGGCTCATCTGTCAGGTGCATAGCAATGAACCAAACGCGTTAGATATAAACACTAATGAAGGAAATTTTAGATGGATAGAAGAGCTCAATGTGAGTTGTATTTTCTAATTTCCTCACTCTTCTCTTGATAGATAGATAGATAGATATTCCACCCATCCTAATTTATAAGACATTTGACTTTGTTGACATTAAATTTGACCACTCGTCTTATTCAAATTTCTTTTTTTTTTTACCGTGGCTTGCTTTATTAGTAAAAGTTCTTTAAGAATAACTTAATTTTTTTCTATGTTTACATAATTCTTTTAATAATATGAGTGGTCAAACTTGAAGGAGAAAAAGTCAACGTCTTATAATTTAGGATGGAGAAATTGATTTAAAATTTGTATGACAACT
>JADLZL010007939.1:0-49935 GCA_015844335.1 Chrysopogon serrulatus
CAATTGTTTGTAAATATTTTAGCAGTATTTTAAAACTTTAAACTAGGATAATTGAAAAACGAGAATAAAAAAAAATCTCCACAGCAAATCGATTAGAAGTTACAACAAACAGTATCTAATATTAATATCTATCTAAACAAATGTTTATCTATAGATCCGTAACCAAAGTAGTTTTAGCATTGACAACTATTTCTCTTGTTATGATACGTTCCTCTAATTTCACCTTTGCCTCCTCGTATGGTAGGTTAGAACTAGATGAAGTCAACAACATAAAATTTATCAGAAATTAGCATCTTAAATTGTGAGAGATAAAATTGTAAAAAGTTGTGGACATATAAAATAGAAGATGTTTAAACACAAAATTCATACACGTCGGGATAGCCCCGATGTTCGAAACAACACATGGTTTTCATAGCAGCTATACCAATTAGAAACCATTTATACAAACTAACCTACACAATGCAGGTGTCTTCACATAGTAAATGATGATTTTTTCTCTTTTTCTCTCTCACAACTCCGTAGTTTTTGCTCTTGACTACTATCTTCTTGTCCTAAGGAAGAAGCACAAGTAGAGCAGGTGAAAAGGGGGAGGGAAGGTCATCGAGCACCCGGTGAGGCAAATGGGCTAGAGTACCGGTGAGGCAAGGGTTGGGCCATCTGCCACTGCAAAGCTTGCCTGGGTAGATGGAGAGTGGCCTAGGCGACGACGTGGCTTGCGCGTGACGGTGAGTGTGATCTGGGTGACGATGAGTGGCCTAGGCGGACCGGCGGATGCGGCCGATGATAAGCGCCCTGGGTGACGGCCTACACGGTGCAATAGAGTACTCCGTACATGTGGGGTAGGTCCCCGTTGAGATGCTCTAATATTTGCTTGTACGTAGGTTACTTTGAGTTTCTAATTCTTGCTTGTGTGCTTTCTTGTCCGGCTGCTTAGCATTTTGACCGTTTGAATTCTTTTGTTTGGAGAAATTAAATATAATCTAAGGCTTGAAATTTGATATTCCACCATTTTTCAAGTTCTCGTATAAGACTCTCAAATTCATAGGTTAGATATAGAGATTGATTATTTCCATCTTGCTCTCCTATGATAAAAATGCAATACATAAGTTTTTTCTCATATAGTCAACAATAATATATACAAATATAATTCATATATTATTAATTTATTTAATATGTGTCTAAATTATGATTACTAAAATAAATTTTATTCCAAGGATCCAAGCGGGACCTTAAATTGATCGTTTGTGTTGTATTTTTTTTCCAATCTTTTTCGTTTTAAAGAAAAAATGGTTTGAATTCATCGTGACCATTCGATTCTTTTCCTCTTCTCAAAGAGAAGGGTGCTGCCCGTCTGAGATATTTGCGTAGATAAATCATTAAGGACCTATTTGGACTTACTATTTGATTTAGTCTAGATAATATAATAGTTGTTATCTAAAGTATAGCTAACAGTTAGCTAATCTGTTATCTATGTATGTTTAGATCCAAAAGAGATCATTGTTACAAGCTACTGAATCAGGGCCTAAACAACACCCGAAAGATGATGTGCGGTTTGCTGTAAAACTTTGTCATGCTTAATTTTTTTTTTTTTTTTTAAGAAATGTCATATGCTTAAATAAATCGACAGTTTCGGTGTCGGTAGGCTGTCTGGACGAGTTTAGAATTGCCCACCGCGGTCCCAGCCTGCAAAGCTGCCATCAATGATCCAGTCAGACTTTACTAGCAACGGTATCCATAGTGATCATAAAGCCCGATACCGATCCAATCGATTATCAATCTGTGTTTTGTAGCAATGATTGAGAGGCCTTTCAGGCGCAGATCACGCGAGATCATTGCAATGCAGGTTCAGGTTGCGGAAGCCTAATGCCTGAAATTTTTGTGATGTAGGTGAATCAGTGGATAACCAACGTTTGGTCATAGTGAAATTTTGTACAGAGGTTGTTGACTGTTCCGTCACAAGGAAAACAGCATATTGCAACGATTGCAAGAGAAAGCGATGAACGACAAGCGACAGGCACATCCCTTCAATCAAAACTTTTATAATGAATTGGCTCAACTCAAAGAAGCAGCAATCCATCCCATAATGGTGAAAACCGGATTCACTATCTCACTCATAGAGCAGATTCCATGATACATTCACCCGCACGAACAAAAAAACCACATTGATTGGGAGCAATACAGCAAAAAATATACAGTTACATGGAACCAACAGCTAGAGCTACAACAACACATAGGCGCTCCATTTTATCTCGCAACGTCTAGTGCACCTGCGCGGTCCTACTCGCTCGCTGCGGGGAATCTGCTGCTGCTGGCAATGGGGAGGCCGAACCCGACAGACGCCTCGGAGATGGCTGCGCCTTCATGGGCGACCTGGGAACTGAGCCTGATGATGACGACGACGAAGTTTGCCGTGTGTTGACCTCTGGCATCTTGATGTTGTACTTGGGATCCTGCAGCTGCTCCAGCTTCTCCACGACCTCAGACATTGCTGGCCGCATCTTGCCCTCGTTGCGAATGCACTGCAGGGCAATTCCAGCAACAGCATGAGCACCTTTCTTCGGGTACTGCCCACCCAACTTTGAGTCCATGATGCGGTAGAGACGGCGCTTGTCGCTCAAGTAGGGTCTTGCCCAGTCGACGAGGTTCTGCTCAGATACCGGTTTCGATTTGTCTAGCGCCCGCCCGGCCCTGTCAGTAACTCCAGTAGCACGACGCCGAAGCTGTAGACATCTGCCTTTACTGAGAGGCGACCTGAAGCATTTTTTTAACAAGATGAGAAAAAAAAATGTATCAAAATAAATTCTGTGGCTCAGCAGATTATCAATTCACTGGTTTTATTATGCCAACTGCTTAAGAATGGATCTTGTACATGTGAAAGTCTCCAGTACATATGTAGCTAGAAAAATTAGGAGGGATTCCCCTGCAGTGTTCCTTCAAAAGGATTGAAGATATCTGAGCTCCCCTCAAAGGTTACAAATGGAATAGGCTATTTGTTTGTTGAACGACATTATTTCAAAACAATTTTTTAACAGACCTCTAGTGTTGAGTTAGGTTTTCATAGCTGTTGAAGTAGATTACTAAAATTATTGCATCTAGCCTTTTGAATTGTTGAACTGCATGAAAATTTAAGCATATTATAAATCTTATTTATGTAGGCTAAATTACACACGAAAATAGCAGGAAAGGGGAGAAAACAGAAAACATCTCTCATAAGAGGTAAACTACGTGTAATAAGATGTTTTATCAACGCAAGAGACTATCTTACCATAATAGAATATATTTATCCACATGGGTCAAATGACCCGTCAAGAAAAATTGTGCACATAAGGCTGGTTTCTTTCCTAATAAATGTACTTATGCAAGGAATCCTATTATCTGAAAAGAAATTTACAAAGAGGCTTGGTTGCTGACTCTTAATGTTAGTTGTTCTAAGGATATATTAGTACATTATATATCCAATATGCCAAGAATCACCTCTGAAAGAGAATTTTTTGTTTGTAGAGCTGGTTTCCATTTTGACAGTTGCTTTATTCTAAATTTGCAACCACCAAATGGAAATTTGTCACAATATTAATATTTTGCCAATATACTGCGCTAAAAGGACAATCAATAATATTCTGATGCACATAATAAATCCATAGAAACATATTTTATAGCTCAGCAGTTCCTTGGCGTCACCTTTTAGCCATTTACTTGTTTTATCCTAACATTAAAAAAAAGGATCTTGGACATATAGACTTCTCTTGGGAAAAACTCAGTTTTCTAACAAATGGAGCTGACCATCTTTTTTTTTTTTGAGAGATGAAAATTCCTTTTTAAGGTCCAAGATAGCATAAAGAAGACAAGGCACATTTTAGCAAGTTAAAAATCTTAGTCAAAAACCAGAGGTGGCATTATACAAAGCATACACCATAATACCAAAACTAGAAATCCAGTAGGTTTGGTATGTTTGCAAACCAGTTCAATAGTACTGGCATTACCACAATTCTGCCAATTATAGAATCATAAAGCCAAAATTAAAAGGTGACACAAAGAATATTTGGATTTCATTATCAGAGCACAGAGGCATGTGATCCTGGATCAAAAGTAAATAAGCTTCCATAATAGGCCAAATATGATAGACTAAACTCAAAGTAAATATCACCTTAGCTAATACAAATTAGCAGCTTATATTGAACTTAAGGTGATATAAACGAAATAATGATGAAGAAATGGCAAGCATAAAGGGAGTAAACACGCCCTATCATTTGGCATGTTTTCATCATTTCAGAATTGTTCATGGAATTTAGACTGGTTTCAACCTGTTGCAACATATTCTGGAGCTGCATAACCTCGTGTGCCCATGACTTGTGTAGAAACATGGGTCCTATCCCCTGTTGGACCTGCTTTTGCCAAGCCAAAGTCTGAAAGCTTTGCGTTGAACTCCTGCATTGATGGGAAAAGAAATTAAGAAAATAATAAAGTAAGATTTGCTAAAATAGAAGTTTGCCCAGAACAAGAATGAGTAGCCATTTCATGTATACCGAGTCAAGGAGAATGTTCGATGCCTTGAAGTCACGATATATGACTTGGTTCTCAGCATCATGAAGAAATGATAAACCCTTAGCGGCCCCAATTGCAACTTTGAGTCTTATTCCCCAGGGTAAAGGATCCGCACCTCCTAAAAAAAAAAAGAAAGTTTCTGCTGAACTAGATAGAAATAGAAAACAGCAGATTTCAGAAGAAAAGGGTTGCATTAGAATAAAAGACATACGTCTGAATAGATGATTTTCCAAACTTCCTTTAGGCATGTACTCATACACCAGGAGTCGGTTATCACCATCTGAGCAATAACCAATGAGTTTGACAAGATTCTGGTGGTGAAGTTGGCCAAGGTAGTCAACCTCTGTCTGCAGGAGAGCAACCCCAGTAAATACAAACATATAGGTCTCTAGAAACCTGAGAACATGGGCTAAATCACTGGCAAACATACCAGCCATTCCTTGTGGCCCTGAAAACCTTCTGGTTTTAGCTTCTTGATGGCAACAACCATACCACTTCCTGGCTTTGAGGGGGCAAGAGTTTGCTCATCAATCCAGCCTTTGAACACATAGCCAAATCCTCCTTCCCCAATAAGACTGTCTGATCTAAAGTTCTTCGATGCAGTTCTGAGATCACCAAATGAGAATGCCTTCAAATTTGGCGACGACAAGATTTCTCCTTCTGTCCTAGGAGTAGGAAGATCTCGACTATCTTTGTATGAGGCTACAGTCCAAGTCGAACCACTTTTGACCGTTGAGGTGTTGGATGATGAAATTGATTTGCTCCCTGCTTTTGATTGATCTGACATGTCAACAATAAACACAAAACAGAATGTGTAAGCACATAGGCCAATTTAGTTAATGATCGTATTCCTTCACTTTTGTAGATAATGTGATTCAAGAGTCAAGACATAAATCCTTTTTTTTAAGGAAGTTCAAGGCACAAGTCTGGCCATGGTAACAGAAGCACAATACAAATTAAAAAAAAAAAAAAAATCAGCAAGATGCAGCCGCCACAACTATACTCCTAACATCGACCAGCCAAACTGAAACATCTCTAGCTCCAAGCAAGTAAAATTTCAGGGAACAAAGTTTCTATTGTCTCAGAAAACCATGCTAATTCCAACAGATTGGAGCTCTGGGGCTAAGCTTATTAAACTACACTGCCTCACAGAAGACACTTCGCGAGTTGTGTTTCCCAAATTGTATCACATAAAGAACCAAACTTAACGGCCAGGTTCGTACACTTCTGAAAAATAAAAGACAAATGTGACTACACAAGGCCCTTACTAGTAAGTCCCAGCATCCAAATTGAAACTTCTGTGTGTAAATGTAAATCCAGGAAACAGGTTTCCATTTCTGTCAGAGAAGCATGCTAATTCCAACTTCTAACAAGATGAACTAAAGCAGGGGAATATAACGAGACACTTGCTGCCAAGGCCACTACATGAGTTGGGACCAAATTTTATGATTCAAACAACATTATGGCTGGGCGTATCATATTACCGTTTGATGAAACCAATAAGCAGAACAGTGAATACCAGTTTGACACTCTCTGGGTAATCAATTCCCAATTGGAAAATGGAAAACGATAACTCCTTCAATCTAAAAAAAAACTTTATTTCCTCTTCTATGAAAGAAATCCCCACACGATACCGAAAATCAATAGCTAACAGTCTAACACTCCATAGGAAATAAGGAAAAGAAGAAAGCGAGGGCACATAGACGAGCATATACAGAATAGGCAACAAAAGGCTAGCAGGAGGAGCAACCCAACACCCAATCATGGTGAAGGAAAAGGCGCCCATATCGAAGGATCTCGCTTAGCAAATTCATCCAACGATCAGAACCCAACGGAACCCGTAAGGCAGGAGCCCCCTGCCCAGCCTCCCCGGAGCAGCCAGCCATTACGCCGGATCTGCCTAAGGAATCAGACGAGACGAGCACAGAGCAACCAAGCAAGAAGCAGCTGCTTAGAAACCGAGCGAGAAGAGGCTCGCGGAGGTGCACTCACAGGAGGCGTTGTGGTCCACCGGCACCGCCTTGTCCATGCAGTTCCCCATCTCCTCCCTCCGCTGACGCCGGCCAATCTACCGGCGACACATCGACCGATCCGACCGCCGCGATGCCTGCCTCCTGGTGGCGAGCTGCCAAGAACAGCAACGCTGGAATCTCTTCGCAGTTCGCACGCGCCTGCGAGAACTCGGGCGGAGTCAACGCCAGGAAGCTCCGCTCCGCCACCAATAGCGCACTCCTCCAAAATTGGATTTTGGAGGATCTGAGCTGAGCTCGACCGCCACGCCAACCCGCGCCGGCAGAAGCACGTAAGAACGCGTCCCCGCCGCCGGAGTCAAGTCAACCCGGCCGGCGGCTGCAGCTGCAGCTGCAGCGCGCGCCCGAAGAGTGCCGTGTGGACGGGGTTTCGCCAGGAGGAGGCGCGCGTGCGGCGTGCCTGTGTCGCGGGTCGCGGCCGCGGCCAGCCCAAGGCCACCAGTGTTGGAGCGGAGCGGAACCGCGGAAGCCGCGAGGAGAGAGGTGGTCTTTGATGCGTTCGAGTCTCGCTTTCTGGTGGGGCTGCTACTGGGGCAGAGTTCTCAAGTAAAGAATGGCCATGAGCATTGAGTAGGCAAGGTTTTGCATTTTCTAATGGCGAATATGATCTGGTCTTTGTTGAACAAATGATGAGTTTGTTCTTGGTGCTTATTGTGTCAGTGTCAACGTGATGCAATGCGAAATGATAAAAACAAAGACAGCGACATTTTTGTTTAATGTATACAATATGTGCACCGGCTTTTGATGTATTGGGCTAACACACAATAAACTAAGATCGATCAATCATAATTAGTTATTTTTTTTTCTGGCAATCCATCAAAATCTTCAACTTTGTGATGCTCTTCCTCTCTCTTTTTCCTGCAAAAAATTAAACTCTTCCTCTATAATTTTGTGATGTTCTTTCCCTCCTTTTTTTTTGAAAAAAAAGTAAAATAGTCTTCCTTTATAATGCGTGTACACATCTTGCTCATTCACTACATGATTGAGTTTCTACTCTATCCATCTTTATTCATCTTTATTAGCTCTCAAATATTGTTTTCCATGGCCATACGTTATAACTTGCTACCTAGCCACCATAGACAACTATGTGATTATCATTGCAGAAGCCTGTTGACTCCAAAGAACCCGAGCATAATGTCGAGCCCTAAGCCTAACCCCAAGCCCTAAGCCATGGATCGCTTTGCACTAAGGGAGCAGATATTAAATGTTGCAAAAGTTGATTGAGCATTAGCATTTCTTGAGAAAAGGGAAATCAAGAATTTAGAAAAAAAACATGCCTCTCAAGAGTTGACGGGCATGCTCCCCTAGGTTGTCATAATATCTACTTTAATACATATAAAGTTTTGTTGTGTCATGCATTCATGCTACAAATGTAATTGTATTGGCATGTGTGTACTTTGAAAAAACTGGTTGTGACAAAGCATAAAGATAAAACAATTGGCAATGATACTCATTGTGTTGAAGTTGTGAAGGTTGCCAAGATAGATAATTGTTCCATAAGAACTGCCATGTGGAATTCAATTTGATTTGATCTTACTCTTTGTATATGGTTTTCCATGTGTGGCGACATGTTACCAAATATTAACAAAGGGACAGAGTTGAGCCTAGAAAATGGCCAAAGTGTGAGAGATTTAGTTTGGAGTCCATGACGAGCTGAAGAGGTGATTAATTATGATTGATAGGTGATAGCAGAGCCATTATTGTAGTAACCTATTCACTCTAGTTCATTATTATCAGTCAAACTAGCGATGGTATGTCATTGGGCTATTTGTGACATGAAAAGAGACACATGGTGTGGGGGGAATAGGGCTAAAACCAACACACATATATTCACAAGTGATAGCATAGATACTTGGCATTGTGCCCATACTAGATCAATGTCAACATGGAGATATATATATATATATATATATATATATATATATATATATATATATATATATATATATATATATATATATATATATATATATATATATATATATATATATTCTAGCTTCCCTTATCTCTAATCGAAACCCTCTTGTAGATACCGCCAAATCATCCTACCTTCCCCTCCTCCTTCCCTAATCTAGTAATCCCACAACCACCTCCCTATGTCGTTTTTCCTTCCGCTCTCTCAAGTCCTCTTATTTCCATTTCAACGATGTAGTAGCATTGGCATCGTCGTTGTTGTCACATGAACTCTCGTTGTTACTATCTTCCTCCAAGTTATGCTGCTCTTAATTGCGTTATTTTTCTTCTTATATTGCCGTATCTGCTAGTGTGGAGGTGTGTCCTGAGTTACAATGGTGTAGCGATGGCACACATAACTTATTATGATTGAATTTTCATAGCTTGTTGTAAGGACCACAATGTTTGCACATGATTTCCATTTTAGCAAGCAAACTTTTATGTGCTTCTTGTGTGCTAGCTAACTTTGCTTTTAACTTTTCATTTTTCTTCACAAGTTGCTCATCATTGCTTGTGCTTTCAATTTTGCTTGCACTAGCTTCAAGTTTCTTAATTTTACAAGATAGCTCCACATTAATATTAGCAAAAGCTTCATATTGTTCAACCAAGGAATTATAAGCTTGTTGCAAGCTATCTATTTTTTCTTTCAACATTTTTATTTTCTTTTGTTAGCTAGTACAAAGCTTAGCATATTCAAGATTATCTTGCACAAGTTGTTCAAAGGAAGGCATATCATCATCACTATCACTATCACTTGAGATAGAGCTTTCGTTACCTCGTGTCATAAGGCACATGTGAGAAGTGCTTGATGATGATTGCTTATGGCCGTGCCTCTTGTGATCATCTTCACTTGAATCATCCCAAGTCTTGATTGTGGTGAGAACTTGGCCTTTTACTTTTCTTGCCTTCTTCTTGTTCTTGGGTGTGGGCTTGTTTAGACAATCTTCAACAAAGTGCCCTCTCTTGCCACATCTATAGCATCTTTTCTTTCTTTGCTCTCTTCATTGGTTGGTGAAGATGCAATCTTCAATTTGGATGGGCACACCCTTGACATTGAGCTTTTGGATATTTTTCACCACCTTCTCAATTAGCTTTATTGTTCCTCCATCAATATCCGAGGAGGAGGTGGAGGCTTGATCATCACTTGATTTATCATTATCTTCATCATCATCTTCTTCATCATCTTCACTTGAAGTGCTTGAGCTTGATCTTGATTCAACTTGCTTGCCCTTCATCTTGTTTTGCTCATCACATGTGAGAGCATTGCCTTTGCTTGATGAACAGTCTTCATCTTGACCCATCTTGCATGACATCTCAAATGCCACAAGCTTGCCAATGACAATAGCGGAGGTCATGTTGCTCAAGTCTTCCATATTGTGAAGGATGGTGATGATGGTTGCATATTTGTGATGAGGTAGCACGTAGATGATCTTCCTCACGATATCCGCATCACCTAGCTTTGTCAATCCTATTGAATGGAGCTCATTGATAATTAGATTCAAACGAGAATACATATCACGAACAAGCTCATCATCATTCATTTTAAAGGAATCATAGCTTTGTTTAGCTAGGTGATGTTTTTGCTCACGGACATTACTTGTGCCGTCATGGAACTCATGCAATTTTAACCAAATTTCATTTGCCGTATTTAAAGTGAATACTTGGTTCCATGCTCAAGGATTCAAACAAGCAATTTTTAGCTCTCGCATTAAAGTGAATTTCCTTTTCATCACTCGCGGTTGATTTCTCGGGATTCTTAAGGGGTTTCATCCCGTCGCGAGTGACTCTGCAAACACCTAAATTAACCGCTTCTAGGTGGCAAGCCATTCTAGCACTATAGTAAGGGAAGTTAGTGCCGTCAAAGCACCGGAGGCCTAGAGGTATCCATCCCAACCACTCTCAACTAGCGTCGGCTCAACGGCGGTAAAGCCAAAGGTCTAAATTGAGCCAACTGGCTCTGATACCACTTGTAAGGACCATGATGCCTAAGAGAGGGGTGAATTAGGTAACTTAAAAATCTACTTCTAATTATGGCCTCTAAAACATTCTAGTCAAACCTATGCAAGAAATAATCTATCTAGATATGCAACTAAGATTTTGCTAGGTGTGTTGCTATCTCTACCGCAAAAGAGGTATGCAACCTAGGTTCCAATCCTATTAACTAGCCTATCAACTAAGTTAGGAAAGGTAAAGCACATAACCAAGGTATATAATGTAAATACGGAAGGTAAATGTGAGATAGAGATGCAAACTCCCGTCGACGACTTCGGTATTTTTACCGAGGTATCGAGAAGCGCTCAAGCTTTCCCCTAGTCCTTATTAGAGCCCCTCGCAAGGGCCAAGCTCCCGGTCGGGTAACTCCGTGGATAGATCCGGGTCTTCCCCACGCGCAAGTGTGTCTCCGGTGTGCCTTCCGTCAAGCCTCTCTCGGACCGCTCCCCATTTGTCTTCACTATCAAGGTTTCAGCCGAGCCGCCACGGGCCTTGTTCCCTTCGAGATTGCGGTGGCGGCCACACCACAAGCATGGATGGTGTGGTCTCGCAAGACTACAAGTCCCTCCGAGTACAAAGCATGGTGCACGCAAGCACCTTTGATCAAGAGGTATGCAAACCTCACTAGCAACTAAGCCTAAGCCTAGAGCAAGTGCATAAGCGGTGGTCTAACTAGCCTAAGCACTTCGCAAAGCACCTACACTAATCATCAAGTGAAACACTAAGCACTATGCAAGTGGAGAGCAATATGGTGTAGCAACTTGGTATGTGTCCTCACTCTTCCATACCTTAAATGGCCGGTTGCAACTCATATATATAGCCCCCATTGCAAATAGAGCCGTTGGCAACTCAACTCAGCCATGTCGTGAGCATCGGGACGCGAGATGAAGTGGCATCGGACGCTCAACGCGGCGGCCGGATGCTTTCGATGCGCCACGTGTCACTAGCAGTTTGAACTCGACCGTTGGCACCCACATCTCGCATGCATCGGGCGCTCGGACGCTTTAGCATCGGACTCACGACTCTCGGCAAAGATCGATCGGACGGACGTCGACGATGGTACCCATCGGACGCAGCCCCATAGTGTTGGGGATTTGTTGTTGACTCGGTCGTTATTGTACAAAAACCAACCGTCAACTAGCCATGGAAAGGATGCAATTGTGATTACCAAAGTAGATATAGGGTTTACACCGATGAATTCTATGAGTTTTGGTCTTTCACTGCTTTTCGCAGCGTAAACTAGAAAAAGACGCAACCACGAGAGCTTATCTAACGTAAAACGGGGAAAACGGACACCGCGGCAACACAGAAGAATCTAGCGTAGACGAGAAGGCACCACGCCGAGCCGAGGGGCCAGTGGCCACGAGGTGGGACCGGCCGGTCCCACCCTGCCCGGCCGGTCGCCCGGGCCCGGCCGCGGCCGGTTCGCCTTCGCTCCCACCGCCTTTGAGGGTCAATTTCAGCCGTATGTCAAGGTCGGTTTCATCGGATGGCTCACGATCATCGCCTGGGGCTATAAAAAGGAGGGCGGGACCCCCTTGGGGGAGGCACATTCATTCATTCCTCATTCAAAGTCCGATCATCAGCCAGAAACCCTAATCAGAGCTCCTTAGCTAGGACCTAGATAGCTAGTTAGAACTAGAGGGAGGCAAGCGAAGGCTTAGATTCCGGAGCCATCAAGAGCTTGGATTTGGTATAGTTCTTACCTCCTCTCGCCTTTGTTCTCTTTCATTGTATAGTTATATGATTGCTACAATTGAATTGATGAATACTTATTTACTTATATTTATAGTTATATTGTTCTTTGTCTATTGTGGTTATATGATTAGTATAGCTAGATTGACATTATACTTATCCATAGGTTCGTATAGCGCTCATCTAAATGATCATTGGGTGAGTGATAAATATTGTGTAAGCATGGTGCTTATACGTTGTTTATCTGCGAATGCACCCTGTTTATAGGCACTGTAGGGCTTTTGTACGAAGGAAGGGCGTGCTATATTCTCAAACTTCCCTTATATGTCCACTATGAATAGATATAATGCTAACCTTAGCTATGACTACTAAATGTACTGCACTAACCATAATATGCATTGACATATAGCTAAGAATAACACAGAAATATTTCTTGATGTTCTACTAGTAATCCTAATGATATAGTTAGGAGTCTCTATCTGTTTATGCTGATGATTATATACTTATCTTATCATTTATCTTATGACTTACCCCTGCATTGAGTAGTGAGGATATGGTTATGCCTATCTATTACACTCTAGGTTAACACGCTATCTTTACACGAGAGCCATGTAGACCTTCTTTTGGGAAAATATAAATGACAACCCGTAATACTCTGGGTAAAATGCTACAATGGTATTTGATCTGTGCGCTTGCGAATACTATTTCTATATTCTATATGGTGGCATGATTTAATACCGCACCCCTTGGTGTTATGTTGGGGATGACAACTTGACACTCTAGTAGCGATGCTCGCTTACAAGTATTTTTGGCGCCGTTGCTAGAAATAACATTAAGAGGTGTCAACAGCTGTCGAGAGAACTCTCGAGAGCTTACGAACGCATTGGGACGCGTCCAACGGTATGGCATCGGACGCCCCCGTCCGATGCCATTTCAAAGACGCCCGGTCTTCCGTATTTTGGTCATAACTTTTTGCTCCGAACTCTAATTTTGATGATCTTGGACTTTTTGGAAAGCTTATAAAAATCTCTACAAATTTGTCTTTGGTATCATAGCAATTTGATCAGATACAAAACCACGAGACAATCCAATTCATCCACCTCTTTGTCTCGGTTTTCGGTAGCTTCAATCTTGTTTATGACTTGGCGTCCCGGGCTTCTATTTCTTGTGTCTTGGACTTCTAGCATATGTTGCAGGTCTTCAATATGGATTCTAATGTATTGCTTAAGGTGTCGATCAATTGGATCACCACTTGTCTAACTCCAAGTCACTTTTGCACCCTATTGAACTACAAAACAAATACTTGCAAATTCATTAGTTCAATTTGGTTGTGTTGATCATCAAACACTAAAATCTAAAGTAAATGGGCCAAAGGGTCCATTTTCCTTACACTTGTGTCTTGTGGAGATTGGTTCCTTAGTTAGCTAAGGACTAGCTTGGTTTATTAGTTATGGTTATGTTCTAGTCATTAATTGTGTAGTTATTATGATGAAATAACCATAGTTGTATTGTTTGTGGTGAATAACTAGTTGGTATGGCCATGAACCGAATAATTCATGATGAATTAGTCGTGTTTAATTTATTATGAATTAGGTATGCTTAATCTGTGATGATGTAGTTATTGGTACTAAGTATGGTTATGATATTATTCTGATACTAGTAATAATGGTTATGATACTAGTTATTGGTACTAAATTTTATGATCTAGTAATCTCTAATAGTAGTAATCAGTGTTTGAGATGGATAAACTAGATATTAATAGATATTATAATCTAGTTATATTTACTTAGTAGTGATCAAATTACAATGTATTGTTAAAATAGACATGGGAAGACAATGAGTAAAGTAAATGAAATAATGGACAATAGCATGATATGCATTCATTTTGATACCTAATACATGTGTGCTTTTTGTGAAATTTGCTCGTAAAGCAATATTATGCATATACATCTTAATTACTTGCATATGACATTTTGAAAGAGAAAAACCATAGTACCTTCTATGCACACTTCTAAATCAGTCGGTTTTCCACTACTAGCCATTTTTTTAGCACACACGGACCATAAATTCAACTTCTAGTTGTTACAATCTACCGGTTGAAACAAATATATGTATTAAGCAATACATAGGCCGTATTGTTACAATATAGAAAACGATCAAAAATATTTAAAAATGGCATTACATATAAAAACAAAAAGGTAAGTATTAGATTTTTCTACATTTTAGGAATTAATTAGTAGAAAAAATTATTATCAATACTAATTGAAATTGACAAATTTTATATCGGTTAAATTTTAAAAAAAAGTATCATAATATAGAAAACAAAAATTGTTGGTATAGGATCTCACTTTCATACCTAGATATTACAAACTACTACAACTACATATATGGGCTGCATCGTATTTGAAAAATGAACAAATATTAATAACAAACATAAATAATTTGATTAGATATTATATGTACTCTAAGGTATTTTAGTACTCTAATTAATATATATATATATTTAATATTTTTTAATACGTTTCTTAACTTGTTACGCTCTGATATTGAGCATGGGTTAGTGGACTAGGTGGGAGCAATATAATTTAACAATAAAATAGTCACATTGATGAGCGAAAGGATTCACTAATGACTTGGTTTGTACCAAGCATCTTATAAATTACTATTCCGATTCCTCAAACTCATAAGTCCGATGCTAGTTGTGGGATGGCTGCACTAGGGGGAAGAATAATTGGCCTCGTGGGTGGCCTACAGCCTGGTCAATGCAGCAGTGTAGCACTCCACCATGGTAGTGGAACACCAACACACAGCACAAAGGATGTTTTTGTTGCCTTGTGAATATTGTTCTCCGTCCATAGCCTGACAGTGCAAGGAGTGATGACGTAGCAATTAATAATGAGCCCTCCCATGATAATGTTATCGATCTTTTTTCTCTTAATAAATAAATAATGAATCAATGGACTTATTTAATCACGTGTACTTTTTATAAAGTTTTTTCTTTATAATATAATATTATAGTGATATTTCTTATAAGTTAAATACTACCTTCATCCTAAAGAGGGACATGTCATTCACATTTCATGTTATGTCAAACTATAGGTTTATAAAAATATTAATACTTATTATGTTATCAAATAAGTATAATAAGATTTTATCATAAAATATATCTTTACAGTATATATATATCTATCTATTGTCATAATAAATGTTAATAATTTTCTACATCTCTACACCTAAAATGACCAAACCTTTAGAGCAACTTCAGAGAGTTGGTATAAATAGATGGCAACCTAAAAAATAGGAAACCCTATGCCACCAACCTTTTCAATTTACTATATGCTTCTATATTTAGCATGTGGGAACTGTGAGCGGTATGAGGGAATACGCGTGGGTGAAGCGGGTGGCTAGTAGCGCCGGCGAGCTATATCTAGCATGCAACAACTCCGGGATATATAGGTGCATTTCTATTTTGGAAAGCCGGATATAATAGTTGTTGGACTCTCTTTTCTTCCCAAAATACTCAAATATAGATTACACAACATGGATAGCTCTTCTATTGGAGTTGCTCTTAGTTAGCTAATACGTACTCCTAGCATTCTAATTTGCAAATCATTTTGCCTTTTCTAAATTCATCAAAACATAGTATATATACTTAGATGCATACTAAAATCTGTGCATATGACTGTTTTTCCGTCCCCCCGTCGCCCCTCGCATGGGCGGCTCGGGTGGCTAGCCAAACCCCAGCCACCACCACCGCCACAAACCGCCCTTGCCCTCCCCTTGCCGCTGCCAGAGGAGGCTGTCGGGTGGCCCTCGTGGCTCCCTATGATGGCAGCGGAGGCACTGGCCGCCTGTGAGGGTCACGAGCTGCTCAGGCGGGATGGAGTTTCGGCGCCTGTGGTGGCGCCAAGGCTTGGGCGCCGCATGCCGCAAGTAGGAGGGGGCCCCTTTCGGCGGGCCGAGGTGGCTCGGGCTTGGCGCGACGGATCCGCCCCACCCGGGCGAGATCGGTGTCTGCCGGGTGCATTGGGGTGGCGTCGGGGCTCTTCTTTCTCCACCGCGGCTGGCCCTTTCCTCCAGATGCGGGCGCGGCCTAGTGTCACGCCTCTTCTTCTTCTGGGCTGGGGATGACACTTGCAAGTGGTGGCTATGAGGAGGCGGTGGTTGGGGACGCTGGGCCGGCACTAGCGGTCGTGCCGGGAGCGGCCCAGGGGGACGGGACTCGCCGTGGCGGCGGGTTGGCGCCGGACGCTGTGGGTGCCACGGCCAGCAATGGTGGTCAAGAACGACCTCGATGTGCGGCTAGTGCGCGACCGGTAGAGCTAGGTCTAGCTTTATGAGTTGCTTTCGATTGGAGGGAGTGGCGTCGGCCTTGTTTTGTTTGGGCTGCGTCGGCCGACACATCGAGGTCCCCCCGAAGGGGGCTCTAGGGGCGGCGGGACAACGACAAGGGCAGTGGTGGCAAGCAATGGGTTCAGCTTCTTGGCCTAATGTCGTGCTAGAGAGTTCGTTGGGCGAAAGCCTAGCGACGGCGACGCTAGTGGGCGCCGCTCTCCCTGTTGGGGGCGTCGTGTCTTCTCCTCTAGCATAGTTATCCATGGGTGAAAATCCGGTCCGTTATGGACGTGCGATGGTGGCGCCATCAGTGTCGCTCCCTTTCTGAAGGCGTTGCATCATGGATTGTTGTCACGGCTTTGATGTCTCCTTTAGCGGTTGTGCTTCTCGGCGCCTGGTGGACGAGTGGAGGTGGTGATTGCAACGTGAAGTCAGAGCTGCTGCGTCGGGGACGTGACTCGGCAACGATGACACGCGGTAGACCCTCCTTCATCGTCGACTAGGGCTCTGCTGGTTGTTCGTATCCATTGGGAGTGAGGTGTGGGCTCGAAATTGGAAGTCGGAGCTGCTCTTGTTAGAGCTCGGTGACGATGACTGATTGCGACCATGTGTTTCGGACCTGTTAGTGGGTGGTTCTTGGGTGGCCTGTCATTGGAAGTTAGAGCTACTGGCAGCCTTATTTCCATGCTCGGCAATGATGACTGATGGTACCATGTCGTGTTTGTTCTCAAACCACTTTGCGTGGGGTGCTTAGCCACTCGGGTGCTCTATGGGTATTCCATCCGACTAACCTTCTGTAACACCCCCGGTGTTACGTTAGCCTAAACCTGCCATGTCATCATCATCGTGCATGAGCATTCATGATTAGAGAACACTAATGCAAACGACCAAAATGAGTTTACAATTCTAGGGTGTTGGTTGTGCTCTTTTTATATCGTATGTGCAAGTCATTAAATTCCACTCACAATTTTACTTTTATAAAAGCAACCAACTAAAACCAACTTTGATGTTTGCAAGTGCTTGGCTAACCCACGACTCACACCCTAACCGTGTTTTACAATTCAAATGATGCAAAAGAGAGAACCAAAGTTGAATTCGGAATCCAAATCCCAAATCCTAACCCTAGTGGTTAAGTGTTGGAATTTAATTTCATTTTCAATTTTGGTGAGCTAACCATAATTAATTTTCTAAATAAAGTTGCTAACCAATAGTACCATTTCAAAGTATGAAGTTTGTACTTTGAAAGTATGCTATTGGTTGGGTTTGAAAAGTACCACAACATCATTAATTAATTGCCCAAAATTCCAATTTGAAATTCTTCTTCAAAATTTGAAATTCAAAAGCCTTTTATCCCTTTTCTAAATTTCATCTCAAAATATTCAAAATTTGGGAAAAGTCCAAAATACAGTTTGTGCATCTCTTTGAGCTCTACAACTTTGGTATATAAAGTTTTTCAAGTTTTTGAATAAAATTTGAACTAATTTCAAAAGTTCTCCAAATTGGGAAATGTCCCCTTTTGATTTTTAAACTCTAATTCAAAAATTATTTGATTTCATGAAAAACTTCCTAAATGAAAGTTGTAGATCTTGAGAAAAGGAACAACTTTTATTTTTGGAGATTTTCATCTTTTATTCAAAAAATTAAAAGTAATTTTGAAATCCTTAAAATTTAGTTTTTGATCTCCTTTTGAATTTGAAATGCAAATTCAAAATCCATTTGAAATCTGACAAAACTTTCTAAATGAAAGTTGTAGAGCATGAAATTTTGTGCAATCTGTATTTTTGGGAATTTTTCAACTTCTATTCAAAATCTTGGAGTAATTTGAAAAGAGGAGAGGATGAGGTGTCTGCTTCTGATTGCATCAAAAGGGGGGGGGGTGACACCGCACACGGCTGCCCATGCCGGCCGGTTGTCCGACGCCGCCGTGGCCGTTCTCGGTCATTCCGGGGTTCACGCGGCCGTCCACCTCGCCCTCACCACGAAGGCCGCTAGCCACGCCATCGATCATTCCTTTGCCCTATAAAGTGCACGAACCGGCCGCCGTCGCCCTTCTTCTTCCCCTCGGTCACCGTCGGCCGCCGTCAATCTCTGTCCAAATTCGTGCGCCACACACCATCATCATCCAATTCTTCTTGCCATAAGCTCCGTCGCGCCTTCACGCATCCACCGAGCCACTATTAGGTGCCACACCGGCCGCCGGAATTGCTCCCACGCCTACTTTCTTCCGGAGTCGGCCGCTGGGCCGCCGAGCTCGCTCACTCGCGTTCGGTCAACTCCGGGGCGCCTCCATCTAAACCAACGCCACCGCAAGTTTCACCTCGAGTCCCCTGGTCATCATCGGCCCAACAGCTTGGGTTGCTACCCCGACGAACGCACGAAGCAGCAGACGCCACGAGGCACGTCGCCGCCGCACCCGCGTCGTCGCGGGCCACGGCTCCATCCCATCTCCGAGGAAACCAAGCGTGAGCACCAAGTTTCTGTGAGCATTCTCAACCTCCCTAGCCCCTCATCCGGTTCAATTCGAAGTCCGCAACGGTGAATCGCCGCCGCACCGCCGCATTCGGCGTGTCCGAGCCGCTGCGTTCGGGGGATCAAGGTCCTCCCGGTGATGGACAAGGGTCGTGTTATACCTTGTTGAGCTCGGGGAAGAGCAGGGGAATCGGTTGTGGTAGTTTTTGTCGCCCGCCGGTGTCGCTGCCGGCGAAAGCACGACCGCAGCGCCGCCGTTGTTCGGTTCGGCCGAGAAAGAAAGAGGAAGGAGGAGGAAGGAGCCGGCCGTGGGGCCGAGCGGTCGGTGAGAGAAGAGCGGAGGGGAGGCTGCTGGGCCGGACAGGCCAATGGGCCGAATCGGGCCGCCACAGTGGTCTCGGGGAGAAGCGGAATGCTTTTCTTTTTCTTTTTTATTTTCCAAAGGCTGATTTTCATCTTTTTGCTATAAATTCATTTGGGCATATAAAATTATGACAAAAATATGTCTGTGTTCCTTGAGTGATGCACTACCTAGGAAAAATGCTAACCCTGTGTTTTCATTAAAATTAATTGTGCAATAAATTGCTCTTTTAATTGATAAATGCAACTTCCATGATTTTTAATAATTAAAACATAAGTCCAAAAATTATGAAATTTGTTTTGTGTGCTAATTAGATGCTAATGATCTTAATTATGAAGTTTGATTAGATTTTGACTAATTTTTGTATTATGCTTAATTAACCCTTTAATTAATTAATGTTTAATTAATTAATCATGTGGTTAATTAGGGTTTAATTAATCCCCAATTAGTAAGTTAATTAGCGGCTTTCAACGACTGTAAAAATGGTCAATAAATTAGTAATCACTCTAATCACCATTAGGGTTGTTTGATTTTGGGATTGAGTGATGACCCTAGGTCATTAACCCTAATGACCTTCGGCATTTCATGTTGATTGCGTATCGTTAGTCCGTCGTCGTCGACGCTAGTCATACCTTCTTAGTGCAACTATACCGTGAAGGAAAGTTGTACTCAAGATCGGATTAACAATCGTTGCATCATTATCGCATGCTCTTTTATTACTGCATCGTAATCATGCATCTCAATTGTGTAGTTGATCCGACTCCCGTCCCGGAGGAAGGTTATCAGTGTGAGAAGGTTGGTCCCGATCTCAACAGTGCCATCACTGATCCTAACTTCGTCGAGCCCCAAGGCAAGCCCCGGATGCATACAAACCCATCCTTGTATTTTGAAAAGTTTTTATGATTTCATGTGATGATGCAATGCATTAGGTGTAGGAGTTGTGTGATATCCTACTTTGATGCATTTACCGTACCTTGATATATTATCCTGGATACCTGTTTTAATTTATAAAATGTTTAGTATACGCTTCGCTCTGCTGATAGCATAGGCTTTATAAATAAAATGTTTTCGAAGTGTGATAACAAAATCCCCTTGAGGGCAATTACGAAAACCTGATGTTACTTGCTGGTATCCCTTCACTTTGATCGGGTCAAGGGTACGCAACAAGAGCATGATGATGAGTTAATCGAGACCGGGTGGAGTGACTTGCACCAGGAGGGGCTAGTGCCCTGGGGGTAGTGTCGCCCACTTGTGAGTCGGTTAAGCACCGTTCGTTGCCTTGGCCCTTGGATCATGAGGTTATTGGATAGTACTAGTCGCATGCTAATGGCGGTAAGCTCCCTTGTATGATCTATACGAGAACGGACAACCGGCACGGGAAGTAGCGTGTACCCATACTACGGGTATACCCGTCGACGGTTGTGACTGACGGCGTAGGAAGGTGGTGTACTGTACTCTCGTGGCTAGGATCCGTTCTGGCAGGGAGAAATGCAAGCGTGAGTTGATGTATATGAGATGTTTGGTCCTGCATACATCGTGTGGCTATGAAGCCCCAGCTGGGTATATAAAGCGATTCGAATCGTCGTGTGCTCCACGATATGGGAGCCGTGATCCTTGCACCAGCATCGTAGTAATAATGGAAGTTGATGATGAAAAGTTTTGAATCCGGTACATGGTTGACAAGTGATTGATGTAGTAAAATAAGGACTGGCTTAGTCTCTTTTGCAAAGGTGTCATTTGATCTTGCTAAAGCCTCACCTTGATTCCTATTAGCCAGCATTCCCGAGTCTTCTCCCCAATTTTTTTTTGGTCGGGTAAGTCTTGCGGAGTACTTTTTTGTACTCGGGGTTTGTTCAACCCTGTTGGGGTGGACCGTGTGAACAAGTGTGCTTCGCCCTTGTTGCATGACGGTGATCGAGGAAGTGGCCCGACGAGGAATAGATTGTGTGGCCCGTGGGCGGGGCACTTTCGTTGCGTGAGTGTAATAAAGTTAAGTAATGATACTTCCATTTGTTTTTGTAATAATGCTACTCTGGTTTGTATAAGTTTGACAAAAGTTTTGTAAATTAAGTTATTGTAAGTCTTCCGCTACTCGGTATTTTGTATGAAAATCGTTGTAATCTTGTGATGTCTCTGTAAGTATCGATCCCGGAGGAAACGTGGTTTATCGGGGTTCACCCGACGGAACATTCTAGGTTATATGGTACGCAAGTACGGTGACAAAGGTCTTAAGGACAATGTCGGTGCTTGTGGGCCATGTAATTTAGAAGGTTACGCCCACGAAAGGGTATCGAGCGGTACTTGCAAAGATACTCACAAAGTGTTACTTTTCGAAAACTTCAAAATGTTTTGGATCCAAAAGTTAAATGTGGTTTGGTCCAAATTGCTTACGCTCCGTCTTAATTCTTTCTTGTAGCCTTCTAGGTGCTATTTAAAAAAAGAGTCTTAAGCGGAGTATCATGTTGTTTTCTTTTGCCCTATGTTACTAAAAAAAGTATGCTTATGTTATTTTAAAAAGTCTTTTGCTTGATCCGTAGGTTCGATCATGCATCATGTTTAATTCACTTGTTTAAAGAATCATATCCCCGATAACAAGTGGTTGGGCTAAGTAAAATCAATCCTTTTCTTGCTAGCCCTAGGATTTCCATCTTATAGGCTTTGCTTGTGTATAAATATGATCTTGTCTATAACAGATGTCCGATCATTCTCGCTTGGTTCTTCACAAGAGAGGGGTGAAGCCCCGCAGCACCACCCTGACACCATCGTCCTTGGCTGAAGTGGCTGTGGCAGCTTTAGTCCATGCCACCATCGAGAATGCCCGTATGCTACGGGAAATGAGTCGAGAAAAAATCAGAATGCCTCACATGAGAATCATGGTCGTCGTAATCACGGACGAAATCACATATGCGGATTTCATTTGAAACTCGTCCGCCCGGTGTTCACAAGGGCCGAGGAACCCCTAGAAGCTAATGACCTGGCTTCGTATTATAAATTTAAAGTTTGACCTGCTAGAGGGTTGTCCCGAGTTGTTGAAACCCAAGTTTGCTGCCCAACAGTTGAGAGGCCCCCGCATCCGCATGGTGGGCAAATTTTCTCGCGACGCGTCAGCCCGGTTGGTTGACAAGTCACTTGGGCCATATTCCAAGATGCATTTCGTCAAGCACTTCATTCGACGGGGTGATGCAAGTAAAAGCTGGAAGAGTTTCTAGCCATAAAGCAAGGTGGTCGGTCAAGTAGTGCGGTATGTGAATCTGTTTAGTCATCTATCACGGTATGCACCGGAACATGTGGATACGGACATCAAGAAAAAAGAAATGTTTTATTCGGGGTTTAAAGAGTGATGTTGAAACCCACCTTCTTCGCAAATCCGAATGCCACATTTTATGAGGCTGTGGATATTGCAATATCTTATGAAAGATCCATGCTTAAACAGAAGAGTGAAGAGCGGCGTACTTCCTCTAACCTTTCTGGCGGAATCCAGAAACGCCAGAAGGTTATATACCACCCGACTCAGCATACCCACCACCAATCCCACTATCCACAGCACCAACAAAGTCACGAACCCTATTACTACCCTCCACAGCAGCAGCAAGCCCACAGGCAACAGGTGTACACTACCCTACTACCCCAACCCATCCCCAGCAGCCGAATACCCAGGGTATTCGAACTCCCACTCGACCAGCTCCCCAGGCGCCATCCACTGGTAGAGGTCCCTGTTTTAACTGTGGAGAGTCCGGACACTTCATTCAATATTGTCCTTATCCAAAGATGAGTGATCCCAACTTCCAACAAGGATCCGGTAACCAGCGATGATCGAACCAAGGCAGAGGTAAATCACGGTATGTCCCGAAGGTGAATGCCGGGAAGAAGACCGGGCGTGTATATCATGTCCAAACTGGAGATGTTTTTAAAGGAGAACCTGTTTTAATGGGTATGTTCCCTGTCACCAGTCATCCTGCAATTACATTATTTGATTCTGGTGCATCACATACATTCATCAACCGTACTTTCATTGAAAAGCATGAAATCCCCATAAAAGAAATCAAGGATATACCAGTGGCATGTGAGTTTCCCGACATATTCCCAGAGGAATTCTTGAATAAGCCTTTCCCGGAGTTTCCTCCTTCTTTCTCCTAAGTCACCATTCGTTTCTAAGAATTGTGACTTTCCGAAAACATCAGACTTGTAATATGAACCCTTCTACCTCCCTTATGAAACCATGTAAGGTGTGTCTACTTGATACATTTCCTTTTCCATTACTTAGCCCTAAGCTTTGAATCTCGGGGACGAGATTCCTTTTTAAGGAATATAATGTAACACCCCCGGTGTTACGTTAGCCTAAACCTGCCATGTCATCATCATCGTGCATGAGCATTCATGATTAGAGAACACTAATGCAAACGACCAAAATGAGTTTACAATTCTAGGGTGTTGGTTGTGCTCTTTTATATCGTATGTGCAAGTCATTAAATTCCACTCACAATTTTACTTTTATAAAAGCAACCAACTAAAACCAACTTTGATGTTTGCAAGTGCTTGGCTAACCCCGACTCACACCCTAACCGTGTTTTACAATTCAAATGATGCAAAGAGAGAACCAAAGTTGAATTGAATCCGAATCCCAAATCCTAACCCTAGTGGTTAAGTGTTGGAATTCGAATTTCATTTTCAATTTTGGTGAGCTAACCATAATTAATTTTCTAAATAAAGTTGCTAACCAATAGTACCATTTCAAAGTATGAAGTTTGTACTTTGAAAGTATGCTATTGGTTGGGTTTGAAAAGTACCACAACATCATTAATTAATTGCCCAAAATTCCAATTTGAAATTCTTCTTCAAAAGCTGAAATTCAAAAGCCTTTTATTCCTTTTCTAAATTTCATCTCAAAATATTCAAAATTTGGGAAAAGTCCAAAAATACAGTTTGTGCATCTCTTTGAGCTCTACAACTTTGGTATATAAAGTTTTTCAAGTTTTTGAATAAAATTTGAACTAATTTCAAAAAGTTCTCCAAATTGGGAAATGTCCCCTTTTGATTTTTAAACTCTAATTCAAAAATTATTTGATTTCATGAAAAACTTCCTAAATGAAAGTTGTAGATCTTGAGAAAAGGAACAACTTTTATTTTTGGAGATTTTCATCTTTTATTCAAAAATTAAAAGTAATTTTGAAATCCTTAAAATTTAGTTTTTGATCTCCTTTTGAATTTGAAATGCAAATTCAAAATCCATTTGAAATCTGACAAAACTTTCTAAATGAAAGTTGTAGAGCATGAAATTTTGTGCAATCTGTATTTTGGGAATTTTTCAACTTCTATTCAAAATCTTGGAGTAATTTGAAAAGAGGAGAGGATGAGGTGTCCTGCTACAGTGCATCAAGCGGGGGGGTGACACCGCACACGGCTGCCCATGCCGGCCGGCTGTCGACGCCGCCGTGGCCGTTCTCGGTCATTCCGGGGTTCACGCGGCCGCCCACCTCGCCCTCACCACGGCCGCTAGCCACGCCATCGATCATTCCTTTGCCCTATAAAGTGCACGAGCCGTGGCCGCCGCCCTTCTTCTTCCCTCGGTCACCGTCGGCCCGTCAATCTCTGTCCAAATTCGTGCGCCACACACCATCATCATCCAATTCTTCTTGCCATAAGCTCCGTCGGCGCCTTCACGCATCCCACCGAGCCACTATTCGTGCCACACGGTCGCCGGAATTGCTCCACGGCTACTTTCTTCCGAGTCGGCCGCCCGAGCGCCCGCCGAAGCTTCGCTCACTGCGTTCGGTCAACTCCGGCGCCGCCCATCTAAACCAACGCCACCGCAAGTTTCACCTCGAGTCCCTGGTCATCATCGGCCCAACAGTTGGGTTGCTACCCCGACGAACGCACCAGAACGCGCGTACGCCACCAGAGCACGTCGCCGCACCCGCGTCCTGTCGTGGTCACGCGCTCTCCATCCCATCTCGAGGAAACCAGCGTGAGCACCAAGTTTCTGTGAGCATTCTCAACCTCCCTAGCCCCTCATCTGGTTCAATTCAGTGCGCAGCGGTGAATCGCCGTCGCACCGCCAGTATACTCCGGCGTGTCGAGCCGCCAGCGTTCGGGGGGCTGGCGTCCTCCGGTGATGGACAAGGGTCGTGTTATACCTTGTTGAGCTCGGGGAAGAGCAGGGGAATCGGCTGTGCTAGTTTTTGTCGCCGCCGGTGTCGTCGTCGGCGAGCACGGCCGCGGCGGCGCCGCCGTTGCTTTCGGTTCGTGGGAGAAAGAAAGAGGAAGGAGGAGGAAGGAGCCGGCCGACCCGTGGGGCCGGCGGTCAGTGAGAGAAGAGCGGGGGGAGGAGGCGCCGGGCCGGACAGGCCAATGGGCGAATCGGGCCGCACAGTGGTCTCGGGGGAGAAGCGGAATGCTTTTCTTTTTCTTTTTATTTTCCAAAGGCTGATTTTCATCTTTTTGCTATAAATTCATTTGGGCATATAAAATTATGACAAAAATATGTCTGTGTTCCTTGAGTGATGCACTACCTAGGAAAAATGCTAACCCTGTGTTTTCATTAAAAATTAATTGTGCAATAAATTGCTCTTTTAATTGATAAATGCAACTTCCATGATTTTTAATAATTAAAACATAAGTCCGAAAATTATGAAATTTGTTTTGTGTGCTAATTAGATGCTAATGATCTTAATTATGAAGTTTGATTAGATTTTGACTAATTTTTGTATTATGCTTAATTAACCCTTTAATTAATTAATGTTTAATTAATTAATCATGTGGTTAATTAGGGTTTAATTAATCCCCAATTAGTAAGTTAATTAGCGGCTTTCAACGACTGTAAAAATGGTCAATAAATTAGTAATCACTCTAATCACCATTAGGGTTGTTTGATTTTGGGATTGAGTGATGACCCTAGGTCATTAACCCTAATGACCTTCGGCATTTCATGTTGATTGCGTATCGTTAGTCCGTCGTCGTCGACGCTAGTCATACCTTCTTAGTGCAACTATACCGTGAAGGAAAGTTGTACTCAAGATCGGTTAACAATCGTTGCATCATTATCGCATGCTCTTTTATTACTGCATCGTAATCATGCATCTCAATCGTGTAGTTGATCCGACTCCCGTCCCGGAGGAAGGTTATCAGTGTGAGAAGGTTGGTCCCGATCTCAACAGTGCCATCACTGATCCTAACTTCGTCGAGCCCCAAGGCAAGCCCCGGATGCATACAAACCCATCCTTGTATTTTGAAAAGTTTTTATGATTTCATGTGATGATGCAATGCATTAGGTGTAGGAGTTGTGTGATATCCTACTTTGATGCATTTACCGTACCTTGATATATTATCCACGGATACTGTTTTGATTTATAAAATGTTTAGTATACGCTTCGCCTCTGCTGATAGCATAGGCTTTATAAATAAAATGTTTTGAAGTGTGATAACAAAATCCCCTTGAGGGCAATTACGAAAACTCGATGTTACTTGTTGGTATCCCTTCACTTTGATCGGGTCAAGGGTACGCAACAAGAGCATGATGATGAGTAAATCGAGACCGGGTGGAGTGACTTGCACCAGGAGGGGCTAGTGCCCTGGGGTAGTGTCGTCCACTTGTGAGTCGGTTAAGCACCGTTCGTTGCCTTGGCCCTTGGATCATGAGGTTATTGGATAGTACTAGTCGCATGCTAATGGCGGTAAGCTCCCTTGTATGATCTATACGAGAACGGACAACCGCACGGGAAGTAGCGTGTACCCATACTACGGGTATACCCGTCCGACGGTTGCCAGACCGACGGCGTAGGAAGGTGGTGTATCTTGTACTCTCGTGGCTAGGATCCGTTCGGCGGGGAGAAATGCAAGCGTGAGTTGATGTATGTGAGATGTTTGGTCCTGCATACATCGTGGTGGCTAGAAGCCCCAACTGGGTATATAAAGCGATTCGAATCGTCGTGTGCTCCACGATATGGGAGCCGTGATCCTTGCACCAGCATCGTAGTAATAATGGAAGTTGATGATGAAAAGTTTTGAATCCGGTACATGGTTGACAAGTGATTGATGTAGTAAAATAAGGACTGGCTTAGTCTCTTTTGCAAAGGTGTCATTTGATCTTGCTAAAGCCTCACCTTGATTCCTATTAGCCAGCATTCCTGAGTCTTCTCCCCAATTTTTTTTGGTCGGGTAAGTCTTGCGGAGTACTTTTTGTACTCAGGGTTTGTTCAACCCCTGTTGCAGGTGGACCGTGTGAACAAGTGTGCTTCGGCCCTTGTTGCATGACGGTGATCGAGGAAGTGACTGACGAGGAATAGATTGTGTGGCCCGTGGGCAGGGCACTTTCGTTGCGTGAGTGTAATAAAGTTAAGTAATGATACTTCCATTTGTTTTTGTAATAATGCTACTCTGGTTTGTACAAGTTTGACAAAAGTTTTGTAAATTAAGTTATTGTAAGTCTTCCGCTACTCGGTATTTTGTATGAAAACTGTTGTAATCTTGTGATGTCTCTCGTAAGTATCGATCCCGGAGGAAACGTGGTTTATCGGGGTTCACCCGACGGAACATTCTAGGTTATATGGTACGCAAATACGGTGACAAAGGTCTTAAGGACAATGTCGGTGCTTGTGGGCCATGTAATTTAGAAGGTTACGCCACACCTTCTTGTACATGTATTCATTCGTCTTAATTGAGTGGTAGAGCTCCTGCCTTTGTTTCAAAAAAAAAATCTATGCATATAGAAAGTCTAGAAAGACTTACAAATTGGAATGCAGTGTCTAAAAAGCTTTTTTTTTTTAGTTGTAAATTATAAGTTATTTTAGTTTTTCTAGCTATAGGTCATGTATCTAGAAAAGTCAACTACTTACAATTATAAGAATATAATGGACTGAGTACTAATTACTAACAAAGCGTTATTTGGATGTACTTGCTACTAGGTGGTTGGATGTGTATATGAACTATTAGCTCATCTCCACCAACTAAGAGCATCTCCAATACTTTCCAAAACCCACTGTCAATCTTGACTTTTTGGCAAGATTAAAAAAGGTATTTTTCTAATAACTCTCTGTCTCATCTTTCAATCCTGCACACATGGGATGATCAATCCAATCCAATCCAATCCGTAAGGAAGTATATATAAGCACACGTATCAATTTGAAGGTGGAAGGACATGAGGAATAATAAGAGTAAGGATAGTATTCTCAATGTAAATGTACAAGAGAGAAATAAATTATAAGTGGCTTAGGTGATTCGGAAATATAGTCTGAAATCCTATGCAAAACTGAGCAGAATTCCGAAAACAAATGAAGAAACTTAATAAATGTGCTTCCAACAATTTTTAGCCACTTGAAAAACTCATTGGTTTATCGATTATTTCTTTAACTCTTAGAGATGCTCTAATAAACTACTCTCTCTATCATAGTATATAAGGCTTAACCACATCTGCCAATGATCAAGGAACTCATTTAATTCTCTCTGTCAACACTAGTACTACTATATCGATATACATATATCGATATACATGTCTCAAGAGAGAGCACACCTTATATTATAGGACATAAATAAAAAGTTACGCCTTATATACTATTATACTAGGATGGAGGGCGTAATTGCTAGCAAATTTATATAGTTTTTTTTTAAAACAAGCAAATTAATATAGTTATAACTGTTTGATCCTACCTAGTAATTTTAGATGCTAAGTATTGCCATTAACAGACCCAAACATGCTCAGATTAGAGTGATATATGTTTTTGATAGGGAGAGTAAATCGCTAACTAAAAGTAGAACAAGTACAGTTCACTTTGACTTGTTAGTATTGTTTAATTATGACAGATCCAAAGTGACGAAGCATACTGCACAAACATCCAAAGACCAAGGATCCGAAGTTGCTAAAGTCATGATCCTTTGCCGGCCTAATTAGAGAGATGCGAAATGTTCAAACAAAGTACTTGAGGACTGCCGTGTCTAGTTCGCTAGAAGTCGCTTCTGCTCTTGACCGGCGTATATCGATGCGATTGATTGATTATATATCTTTCGTTCTCGCCTGTCCTCGTCATGCCGAAAATTCATCTTAGGTTTATTTATTTTCTTTCATGCACTGTCACTAGAATGACGCGCAGTGTGCGTTATTTTCATTTCAGGCATTGTGAGCAAATCATCCTACGTGTCAACCTTAAGTTCTGACTGGATTGTCTTAATCGCAACTGTTAGAATAACGAGGGAATGATGACTTCGCTGAAATCTAAAAAAGAATAGAAGTAGCAGATGCTTTCTTCAATTCGACTCTGCCATTTCTTTGACTTGCTCTCTTCTTACAGTCTTCCTCATCCCACGGATCTTCTGTTTACACGTACGCTTTACGGGCCTTTAGTTGGACCTCTCGTAGGCAGCCCATGCAACCTCAATGATAGGCCTTCAAAGTTTGGATGCTGGAGCTAGGCAGGCATGCCTGCGCTGAAACCAAATAAATAGCACCTGATGATCTCATGGTTAATTAATTGTTAATTGCTGGCGCACTTACTTGAAGCTACTTGGCTATAAACTACTCCTACATTCTCTGTCGTTGGCATGCATACAGTGCAAGAAATTGTACGATCTAGTATAGAGAGCAAAAGTTTCTTTCTTCTATCTCCCACATCACCTGATCATCGATCCATCTCTCAGTCATCTTCCATCCCAAGATCCGTCGTCTCTTACTCTCACCCTTCTTTCTTTGAGCATGCACCATTCATGTCATGGTGCGTCTGCACGTATGGATGTGTGGCTCGATCACGTTTCAACTTTTTAAAACTTTTAACATGTGTGCACAATAACCATCCATTTGAGTCAACCTCTTGTCAATTTTTCGTGTGCAAGTAATCCTTTATTACACGAGCATTTATTATCCATCATTGAATGCATTTAATTTAAGGTTGGGTCGAGCCCAATTAAGTCCAAAAATATAGCTAGATCATTACCATTGGCATGAACACCTTACAGTGCACAAATATGTTTTCTAGTATATTTTGAAAAGAAAACAAAAACATGATTTATACGGAATTCACCATTGAGTGAGCGGAACATATAGAAGACTGGGCAAAGAGGTGCCCATACTGATAAAATTTGTAAATGGTGATTACCGTTTTAGAGAACCTCCAACAGTTTTTCTTAAATTTATTCTCTATAAATCCGTATTTGGAGAGCCATTCTAGCTATTCTAATAAACCTGGTTTCTATATCACCACCCTTCAAGAATTTCCTCTATATATTGTTTGGCACTTTGGAGAGCAAGCGCTAATATCTATCTTTGGCGAATATGAAACTAGGAATAGAGAATAAAATTATTTGGAGATCTAGTTGAAGCAGCTGTTATATGAGATTTTTCTTTACTAAAAATCTCTAGTTGAAGAGAATGATGAGATTTGCCTACATGGCACGTCACTTGATGAGAATGATGAAATCCTCATTAACATCCGACCTTTCCCAGACAAATCACAGCAAGAAAGCAAGGAACCAGAGGCAAGCCTAGCGTAGCCCGTAGATCGAGAGGAACCAGGTTCTATATTGGCTCGAAACGATATCGTGTTTGACAAGATCTTAGCACCATCTTATTTGCAAGTTATCTTTAGAGAATCTACTGGACCAGGTCTTGATCTCTACTACAGAAGGAGTATCACCATATGATAAAGATGGGATGCAGAACTGTTGATAACCGCGATAGAGGTGTTTACGAGATACAGTTGGAGATTTTTCTAATATACTTGCTTTTTAGTTGGGGTTTTTGAAGTGTTTTTGTTTTCATTATGGTCAAAACTTTGTTTTTGAGATTGCCTAGATTGCTTCTCTCTCGTTTGTAATAAGGAACAACCATATGTATTGGTCGATGTAGAAGCTGGAATATTAATATATTTCTTTTTCTAAAAATAGGATTTCTGTGTTTTTCAAACATTTGTTAATCTATATCTTTGCATGATTGCATCTTTATCTATCGCACCCGTACATTTGTTTGCATGAATTTGTTTGGGAAAAAGTTGCAGTATGATCAACTGTGGCTGCCACCTGCCAGGCAAGAGAACAACTGTTTGTACCACTGTTTAAGAAGCCAACAATAATGCACGGACAATGTTCTGCAAACAGAATAGTTATTTAGTAAAACACGTTCATTTTTATACCCAGATCGAGAACAAAATACTGGAGTGGCAGTAGCTTTTCTGATCCAGTATTATATAGTCAACTGCCTTGTTTCATGTCAAGACATTGTATTTAAGAAGTGATTAATAATAATGGTGTGTCTGAAATGGTACGGTCACATATGCTGCACAGCTTGCACAACAGTCTGTCCGTCCAAGCTGTCTGTTTCGTAGGCTCGAAGATGAGACCCACATGCCAAACACCAACCGCACACCACAGTACTACTGCTACCCCATGCACCAAGCTCCCATCCACATCACCGATCGATCCTTGCTCGCATATTATATATAGTGGAACCAAAACAATAAACAATTAAATATATGTATTAATGTCCATTTCCTTGGTTCACAGTCGTAGTAGATCCATCATCTACACAAAAGTAAAAAAAAAAAACAAGAAGAAGAATTTGCAAGATCATATCCAAGTGCGAATGAAATATAACTTGGTACTCACAAAGGTACCATAATCCTATACACAACAATATCACCACTGCCTCTCACAATTGTAATCACCTATATATATCAAACAGAAAAATAGCGACCAAGAGGGTGGAAAAAAATAAATAATAGAAAGAGAAGAAGAAAAAAAAAACTTCTACGAAACTCATCCAAACCAAATCTACCTAGACGACTGACATATTATATATACGATCCATCCATCGTCCACTTGATCTTGATGAACTCAATTGGATCGTTATCTCATCACCTCACATATATATCCTAGCTGCATGCTTCTTTGATCAGATCAATCATCAATTTGTTCAACAAGGACGCATTGGCCATGGTCGTCGGCGATGTAAGCTCAGCTCCACCGGCCGGCGCATGGCTTGCTTGATGGGATGCCAAGAAACGGCCGGAGAGCCTTAAGATCGGTCGGTCGACGTTCATGCTGTTGGATCAAAACCTGCTGCACCGTACGTGTATGACGAAACGAAGAAGAATCTGTTCACTGGAAGGTGTGGTGGCCGTCGGCCCAGGGCCAGAACGGCGGCTGCTCGTCCACGGCGGCGCCGCACAACAGGCTGCCAAAGGTGCCGCCACCACCGGCCGCCGTGGCGGCGGGCGTGTCGGCGGCGCCGAGGCCGAGCTCCATCTTGTTGTTGGGCGCCGCGGCGGCCGGGGGGACGGGTGGCCGCCGCTGTGCAGGAGGTGGTCGATGTCGGCGCGGGCGGCGGCGGAGGCGTAGAACGGCAGGCCACCGCCGCCGCGGTAGCTGTTCATGGTGGGGCTGTCGTCGGCGGCCGGCGGTGCCGCGGGAGGCCTGGAGATGTCGAGGTTGATCTCGGAGCTGTTCTCGCTGCGGTTGCTGCAGGACGCCTCCGTCTCTTTGACGTTGAGGTTGATGAGCTCCGACGCCGCCTCCTGCCTGCCGCCTCCGCCGCCGCCGCTGCCGCCGCCGACTCCTCCTCCCTTGAGCGCCATGATCTGCACGCGAAGAGAACCAGCTCACGCACATGACGACATGGACAGAATGGGCCACGCGCTCGGTGGGCTCGGAAAGAGAGAGACGGTACGTGATTGGTAGATCGAGTGGCTAATCATGCTGCGTGTAGCATGGCACCACATCACAAAGGAAGAGAGAGAGAGAGAGAGAGAGAGAGAGAGACTGCATGCTGGGATCTATGCATGGGTGGCCGACAGCAGGCGCAGGCGTTCATATGGCCGGCACCGATCCCGACACGCGCACTTTCTGCAGACGACGCTGAAACCCACATGGATCCTATCTATCTCGGCCACCTCTAGCTAGCATTGCTATGTTATGGTATGGAATCTATGGATATCAGAGCAGTCAGTCCTAATCGGCTAATCCTGCTGCTACTGCTACACAATGTAAATGTATGTTTGTGTATCCACACACCATGCATATGCATCCATCCCCCAATCATGCATTCTGACAGCCAGGAACGAACAATAACCAAGATCGATCCATTCTAATCCAAAAAGAAGAATACTATAATACTAACTGCAAGCTGACTCTGCTGGCAGCTGCTGATCCTCAAGAAAGTCAAGATCTAAGAGTGAGAAGAAGAGAAGCAGTTCTACACTTCTACTAGCACGCAGCTATATATATATATCCACCCAGTAGTAGATCTTGAATTCTACGACGGAGAATTGGAGATGCATGCAAGCATTTTGTTGGAAAGGATGACATAATTAAACCGATCGATCGAGAGTAGAAGTAGATATGATAGATCTTGATGCATGGAATGGATTATATTTTACCTCTGCCTGGAGCTTCTTGTTGTGGGAGAGGAGCGCGTCGTTCTCGGCGCGGGCGGCGTCGAGCTGCCGGCGCAGCGCGTCGTAGTCCTTCTCCAGCTGCTTGGTCTTCCACCTGGCGCGGCGGTTCTGGAACCAGATGGCCACCTGGCGGGGCTGCAGCCCCAGCGCGCGCGCCAGCTGCGCCTTGCGCTCCGGCTCCAGCTTGTTGCCCACCTCGAAGCTGCGCTCCAGGGTGCGCACCTGCTCCACGCTCAGCCGCCGCTTCCGCTCGCCGCCGCACCCGCCGCCGCCCGCCGCCGCGGACCCCTCCTCGTCGTCCGACGCCGCGTCCTGCTTCTGGGGATGGTCCCCGCCGGCGGCGGCGAGGCTGCAGTCATCGCCGCCCATGCCGAGCCCGCCGGCCAGCATTGGCGGCGGCGCGGCCATGGCGCCGCCGAAGTCGTGGAGGAAAGGGCTGACGAGGGCCGGGGGAGGAGGAGCCAGGAGGTGGTGCTCGTGCCCGCCGTCATGGTGCTGGTGCTGGTGCTCCTGGTGGAGGGGCTGCTGCTGCATTTGGAGGAGGAAGTTGGCCGGGAAGAAGGAGGGGGCCATGCCATTGGTGGCCATTGGCTTCATCACAGCAGCGAGAGGAGCATAGGGGAGGAGGAGTATATCAATCAACACAGAGAGGGAGGAGAGAGGTTGGTTGTGACAGAGAGGCAGGCAGAGCTGGATGGAGGGAGCCTGCAAGAGGGGAGGGGAGCTATTGCAAATATAATAACAACATTATTTCTATATTTATATATGTGTGTATATTTAAACAGATTTAATTTTGTGGAAGGAAAACACTAGAGAAATTAAAAGGGAATCCGAGTGAGCAGAACACAGGGTAAAATTATTACAACCGGCCGGCCGGCCGGTTTGTGTTACATACAGCAGTGTACCGGAGTCATATCGGCTCGAGCTCTGCTTCTGTACCAAACACTGTTGTTGTACCACGACCATTTCGAGCACTCACCGCTGCGTACAGAGAATTGAAACTTCCAACTGTGCTTTAATTTGTCATGTACAGTGTTAGGTTTATTTCGCAATAACGACATTATTATGGCAGCATTATTTATATTTATAGAAACAACAAGGCTGATATGAGAAAACGTACACATGCACAGGCTGACTTCTTGTCGCAATTTTCTTGTCATGGTAATCCCTAATTGTAGTACTTATTACCTAGCTGTACTACTATACTAGTATCTTTTCTCATACATAACGTAAAAGGGGCCCACAGGGTGATATCACAGGGCATGTGTAGATGCTACGACCCGTATATTCACTCGTGTGTGTGTGTGTACAGTATGTGCACATATAAATACTACTACTACTGCTGGTCCAGCTGCTCATTCTCTGACAGAGTAAATCCAGTGCACCGAACCTCGCAGCAGGATGTTCCAAAGTCAGACGATTATTTTACCGTGCAAGCACAAGCACACAATCTCCGAATTGACAACGACGACGACGACGACGACGACGACGGCGACGATGATGTTGCAATCATAGGATGGATGACACTGTCACGGAAAAGCTTATCATTCTCTAATATCCGCCTCGGGAACCCAACTAACTAAACCACCTTTTCTTTCTACTACTGCTATACTACTAGCTGCTGCTGCTCCTCCTCCTACTCGTGTAATGTAATGAGAGCCTTATGATATGATAGGTGAGATGAGCTTTGCTAAAATATACTACTACAGTACATGGGATCGACGACCTTTTGGTAGACTAATCTGGATCGGAAATAGTAAATTAAACTAAAGACGTACGGTTAATCTATAAAAAAAAGGCAGCATGATCCTTCCAAAGGCGTGGCCGGAGATTCTTGCATGTGTTCAGTTGGCGTTCCGGTGGTTGCTGCCGCCTGCACTTGCAATTTTCTTGTGTATGCGCCATGCAGATGAGCGCTCGAAAGTTGCTGGCGGCCATGTGAGGGAGAGAGAGAGAGAGAGAAGGGAGCCAAAGATCGCTTCGGAGAACCTTCCATGTTGTTTATTCATTCCCCCTACCCTATGCAGCTCCCTCCATCACTTGCCAGTTGCCACCTATCTCAGACGTACAGATCACTTACTTTACTGCATTCCCCAATCCATTTCACCAGAAATGTATTCTGTGCGTATAATATCTACGACAGTGTTAAGTTAGTACGTACAAGCTGTGTTTTATATTAGGAGCTACAACAACACATACATCAGCTAGTTACATACTCTATTACGACACACAACAAGCATCAACATTTGCAAAGAACTGGCGGCTCCTAAAGATAAGTTTGTATGTCCTGATCATCATAATTATTAATCCTCGTAGATACGGGCCCGGAATCCACCAGGAATGAAGTAATTAAGCGCCGACTCCCGGGGCTCCCTCCTCCTCTGGTGGGCTGCTCATCCATTAATTTCAGTCTAAATAAATAAAGTACTCTTTCCATTAATTATCTACAAAGTATATAAGTACCTCACTGTTTCGTTTTCTGTCAAAATGAATCTATCATCGATCAGCAGGATCATCGCTAATGTTCAGCCTAGACCTTGTTACCTAGCTAGTATGACTTCAGTATTTATCATGATGAGCTGACCATACATGCGTCGATTTCATGGCAGCACATTAGTTTGTGCTCTGTCCAACTTCATGGATCAGGAGATGGAAGTAGTGTTTCCGCTTCATATGTGTTTTTCTTGTCGATGCAATTGTCGACCATATTTAATTCATGTCAATTTTTGATTTGGTTCTAGAACATTGGATACATATGATAGTGTAAAATGTCTACGGTTTTGGTTGGTTGGCTAATTCAGCATGGGGATTGCACTTTGCAATCATTATTCGACAAGGCTCTCTTCATATTTAGCATTGCCTACACCCAATGAAGGCCATCAAAGAACAAGATTGATTTTGCTAGATAGGATATTATATTCTTAATTTTAGTTTTGTTTTTGTTTATAACTTAGGTGGCCATGGCAATTTAGTAATGTAATTCCCCTTCCCTATGCAAATTAATAATGGTTAATCCTAGGATTTCTCTTAGAACACGAGAATAGTATTTTTTTCATGAATCAGTTCTGTTCAAGCTAATTAGGTCACACAGTAGCAAAAAGAGCTAGAATGCTTTGTAGAGGTAGGGGAAAATCAACATAGCTGACTTTTAGAATGACCGCCACCTAAAAGTGTGTTCAAATATAAACACTTCACATGGTGCCTCCTGTGATGTGGGTAATATGCAAGACATGTCACCAGAGGAGCCTTGTTGTGAGTGTGATATGTACAACATGGCGACGAAGTCTCTTGAAACTCAAAAGACTACATGCCGGGGGACGGACCCTGTTGCAGCGTGTTCAGCGGCTATGAGTTGCCCCCTGGTTGGCTTGATCGCTCTAGCTTTGCTGTCATTGGACCATCGTTAGCCATCAGTAGCAAACGGGCATCAGCATCGTCCAAGATACACATCGCCGCATGAATCCAATCACGTCTAAGAATAAGATTGTAACTATCTCGTACCTCGTCAACAATGAACAAGTCAAGAGCCAATGTTTTACTCCCAATAGTCAGCTCATAGAAGCAACTCTCTTGGTCGGAATATCTCTCCTCCTCCAACTCCATTGATCGTCATACTAGCACTATTAATTGGAAATAGGTGATTTACCGAGTCTTGATCAACTTCTCATCAAGACCTCCCAATTTCTTATACAATGAATACGACACCAGATTTATACTCGACATCAGATTTATACTTTGTCCCGCTATCCACCAGCATGGTTACGCTTCATATGTAGTGGTTTTGGGTGATTTACAAAGTCTTTTGGCTTTTGAAAACAAGACATCAAGATATGAAATTAAACTAAGTTGTCTTCACCTTCTATGAAATAAAATAATAATATATATATATATATATATATATATATATATATATATATATATATATATATATATATATATATATGTCATCGTCCTCCATTGTTTTTGGAGAAGATTCGCAATCTGTTTACTCCCACCGGTCCATTTATCCGGTACACAAGCATATAAGATTCAAACTTTAAAAACTTTGACCAACAATTACACTAATAATTTTTAACTATTATAATACATACTTTATATGATTAGATTTGTAAGAAAGAATATTATCCAAGGATTACAAGTTTATAAGCATAAATAGTATTATATGAAGCAAATGAATGGTCAATGCAAAGTGTAATCTAGAAGATTGTGTCATTCTACCCCTGTGCTAGATCAAATGGACCGGAGGGAGTAATATCTTTGTCATTTGTTTAACACCTCTAGAGATGTAGGAGCATTAGGGTTGTGAGCAGTCGAATCATTGTCGAAGGTATAAATTGGCTTGAGAAAACCAGCGTTAGCCGATTTTAGAAACTGGCCTCCCATGACCGTTTCTAGAATGTTGTAAACTTCGTCCATTTCATGTCAAATTTGGTTTTTGAATCCACCTTTATCTCTTCAACCATATTTTGACTGTCAAGAAATTCAAGCGTAATTTACCTAGGGATCGTGGAACAATATAGTTGTTCAAGTTGAACAACATGTAGTCATGTACACACGAGAAAGTTCCTCCGATACACTTGTTTATTGTGATTATTCTTGAGTTGGCTGGAGCAATAATTTCTTTATTAGTGGGAACATACTTGTGTAGATACTCTACTTTCTCCCCGTTGGGATTTCGGAACATGGCACTGGGTGTTGAGGCAGTGGCGTGCAGTGACGGGTGGGAAATAAAGAATTTCATTGGAGGAACGATGAGCTGTCTAGAGAGAGAATCACAAGTTTTTTTTTTTTTGCTTACAAAAATTGGTTTTAGACTTTCCGATGGAGCTGAGGGTTGCTGGCCATGCTATCTTTTTTAAGAGAGAAGGGAAAGCTGCAGGAATGTAGGGCAGGATGGGACTGGGGGTACGGTGGGCTGGGCACCTCCCCACCCTCCCCACCCCCCCCAAATGGCGGAGACCGGAGAGCATGCAGGGACGGGCCATGCGCCTCGCCTGGCTGCATGCTGGAGTATGCAGATTCCTGTTGCAAAGCTAATCCTAGAGGAAGCCATATATGCACGTTTGGTGTCGTTTCATCAACTGTCCCGTGTTCCTGTACATGTGAACTACTGCAATGAAGTTCCACATATTCAGTTATTCACCTTCAGATTCACTAACTCATGGATAGTTTCTGTCGGGAAGGAACCATACATATACTCCTATTTGTGGTAGTTGGTCGAGAATACAACATGCAAATAGAAAATGGATGGGTGAAAGATATTTAATTTAGATGACACCAATATCACCCTAATACGTAGTAAACGATAAACGAGAAAGAACAGACGCGAAATTTAGAACGAAGCCCGCTGAAGCTAGCAGCCCCTCCCTATATTGGTCCCAAAACCACACCTACTATAGCTCGCCCCTTCCCTTTATTTTCAAACTTGCAACCAATGGGGGCACAAGGGCATGGAGTCCTTCAAAACCGATCCAGGACCATATATATGGACAGCACAAACCTAACTGCATGCATATATGCCAAGATAACTGGGACCATACATATATATAGGCCACCTTTTATTTTATTTTAATTTTTCCTCTTTGAGAACCATATGTACATGGTGACACACATCTTATTCTTCAAGGGTGATCCTATTTTCCGGTGTGAACGACGAGCCTACGGGCCTCGCGTCGCCTCCCGGGGCGACTTCGAGGCCTCCCCCCCGCCGCCGAAGAGTTCCCGCCTATCGCGCCGCCCGGGCCGGGCCGCCGCCCCGGGCGGTGGTGGCCCGCGGGGGACGCCCAACAAGGCCTCTCTCCTGCACCCCGCTCGCGGCCCCTCCGGCTCTTGCCTCTCCTCCTCCCCTCCCTTCTGTCCCCTGCCGGCTTGCCGACACACGCCGGCGGGGGGGCAGATCTCGGCGGTTTCCTGCACGTTTTGATCCGCCGTCCCGCTGGTCGCTTTCCCCGGCGACCGAACCGCCTGGTGGCCGCGGGCCTAGGGTTTCGCGGCGGCGGCGGTTCCGGCCGGCCGGCCGCCATCCCCTAGGCACGGCGGTGACGGCTTGACCCCCCGGGCGGCTGGCGCTGGCGCCGCCGGGCGCAGAGCTGGCGCCGCCCCGGGCGCGGGCGCGGGCGCTGTCCTGGCGAGGCCGCGCTCGGCGGGTGCCAGCCTCAGCCAGGGAGGGCTCCAGCGGCAGCGGCCATCTGGCCGTTCCGTTGCAGGCTGCGGGCCGCACGCGCCGCGGGCCCCGTCGCCCGCCGGCTCCCGCTCACCCTACCGGGGGTGGGCGACGGTACGCACGGGGGCCCCCTCGGCTTGCTTACGGCGTCGGGCGAGAGCCCCGTGCGCGCTGCTGGCGTCCCCTGGCCTGGCGACTCTCCCCCTACACCACGGGGCCGCTTCGGGTGTGCCGTTTGTGCCTTCCCCTGATCGATCCAATCTCCGGCTAACGGAGCCTGGCGCAAGCACTGGGCGGGCGGCGAAGCTTCACGTAAACCGTCCGCGTCGCCATCAACCGGCCGCCGCCGCAGCGGTCCACGGCAGCGAGGGTGGAAAAAACCCTCCCGCCTAGCGCCTGGGATTGACGACGGTGGCGCGCCAGCGTCATCCCCTTCCTGAAGGCGTCGTCGCTTCCGCTACGTGTCAACTGCTGCTGCCGGAGGAGCATCGGGAACGAAAGCTCCCTGGGGCGCGCTCTCCACGGAGTTGGCGTCCGCGGGCGTCATCTCCTTCCTGAAGGCTCCGTGGTTGCACCCCAACGCTCCCCTCCGACGTCGCGCCTGCCCACCGCCGCTGCTTGTCGTGCTGTGCCAGAGTCGTGCGAGCTTCTGCTCTGCCGCCGCTATCGCCCCTCCGGCTTGGTTGACGGTGTCGCCATCGTTGTCGCCGTCGTTGTTGTTTGGCCGCCCTTGGTCACCGACGTCCCGATTGACTCCACCTCGGGTGCGCCGAGTGTGCGATGTCTCGTGGAAGATGCGTGGGCTACGGTGACCGGTTCCTTCTTATCACCGCGGTTACATCTCCCAAGCCGTAGTCGTAGCGTGTCGCACCTTGCCCCGCAAGGTTGCGTTGTTGGCGTGGTCGGGGTTTCTCTTTTCTTTTTTGTATTCGTTGTGTCTGTTTCGCCACTAACTCTGTAGTCTTCGTTGTTGTGTCGTGTTGTATTCGCCGTGCTTTCGGCCTCCTCCTTCTTAATGAAAATGACACGTGAAGTCGTGTTCGAGAAAAAAAAAAAAGAACCATATGTACATTAATCCCTATCGGCTATTGCCCATCTGTGTGCTAAACCTTTTCAAGAACTTTTACTTAAATATAGAAGAATGATGGGCATGGGCTAAACTTTAGTTGCATTTGTATATTTTTTTTGTGTCTTAGAGCTATTGGATCATTCATATAATATGAAATCTTTGCATCTGTTTGGCATTGAAGGAAGCAAGTGCAAAAAAAAAAAAAAACAAAAAACAAAAAAAAAAAAAAACTTGCAGTTTATGGGTTCAGACTTTCCATTTACTTCGAAGATGTTGTCGTGAATGAATCCCTAAAAAAGATGCTTAGCCTGAAAATATGACGTCCAAGTCTACTACAGTAGAAGAAATGCACAACAAAATTCTTGTACGACTTGCAATATATATATTGACCCAATACTAATCATAATCCAGCATCCATGTAGGATGTGAAAATATATGCTGAACACATGAAAGAGATGGTTCTGGATTCTGATAGTTCCTAAATATATATACATAATGACACTCCATGTAAGATTCTACGGTGAAAAAGACAGCAAGTACATTGCATATGGATCTATGCACATAATTGCTTGACTCAGCGCCATTCCGTTAATCTGGGATATTATTCCTTAGCCCCTTGCACTCAAATAGTACATAATATAGTTTGGCTTCTTTGGTTATTTGGTGAGAGAGAGAGAGAGAGATGCCTCCAAATCTGAAGGGCCCATCGTTGTCGCATTTTCTCACAGTCGAACCTGTACACATCATGGTGCCGCACAGGTATATAGGCCCGGTTTTGCACGTTTCCAAGGCCATGAATCCAGCCGATGGACCGATGCAGCTGCATGCATGGGCTCACCATGTGGGCTCTTTTTGCTGCATGCATGGCCGAGACAGCGACAGACTGATCGCGACGATCCGTAGCAACTTGCATGGATGCTTTTCAGTAAAGTTTCAATTCTTACCTCATGAGAGAAAATTACAAATTAATCCCCAAAATGTGTTGCTTTTGGAGATGAAATGTAGCGCAGGGTGAAAGATCCGATTTAGGCAAATTTTTAGCTCATCTTGTAACTATCCATGCTTGTGTAGCAAACATATATATATATATATATATATATATATATATATATATATAACTATATATAGGGATGCGCTAATCACTCCCCAGGGGATTAATTATTATTCAATACCCGAGCCCACCTCACGCCGGAGCAGCGCGCGCCTGCCCGATCGCTCCTCCCCGCGGTCTGCACCTCCCTCGGCCTTCTCTTTTTTTTTTTTTTTTCACGTGACATTCTTTTTCATGCTGAGTGGAGAGGTTGCTGCCGATTTTTTTTTTCTTTTGTTGTGACCGATTTTTTTCCTTTCTGTTTTAGGCGATTTTTATTCATTTTTTTGCGACTGATTTTTTCTTGTGGAGGTTGTTGCCGATTTTTTTTCCTTTTTTCTGTCTGGTGGCAACTAATTTTTCTTTGGTTTTCTTTGAGCCTACTACTAGTTTTTAAGGATGAATGAACATCCTAGGAACATAGCTTGAACGTCTATTATTATTTAGTTATTTAGTATGATAGATTTTATATTGCAATAGATGAGGCACCAAAGGAGTCTAACATGTATTATTATTTAGTTATTTTAGTAAGACTGAATTTATATTGCGATAGATGACGCACAAAAAAGAGTCTCCAACAATAATTGAATCGTACAAAGCATATTTCAAACAATAAACCATTTTTTTTGCCAAAACATTTTTTTAGTAGATGAATCATGGATTATTACATTTTGTAGTTGAATACACACATAGTTTTCTAGATGTATCTAAGTTATTCCACAAAATCACATTATAATTATGGCAGCTAAATAACCCCATTGGGATCAATATTGGGGTTCCAATAACTCACGCCAACTTATATTACTTTTTTATCTGAAAAATGACAAAACTAACACATCCCTCTCTTCTCTAGTCCCTCTAATAAGCATCACCTGCCAAAAGAAACAGAACAACAGAAAACATTAAAAAGGAATTTTCATGTATGCGGGTTTACATATGATATAAAGAACATTATAATTATAGCTCATGCTAAAGTGCCGATTACTAACTCATGGTACAATAATTTGTCAAAAGAATCTTTTCTAATGAGCATTAAGTTGATGCAGCAGTTAGTATATACATGAATTGAGATGACCTCATGAGCAGTATATACATGAATTTCAGATTGATGATAGATGCGGCCATGGCTCAAAAACAGAAGGTATAAACATATGAATTGATCATACAGCCAGCAAACCATGAGTTGAGATAGCAGGATATCAAAGGTATAAACATATGAATTGTCATACAGCCAGCATACTTGATCGGTTGCCAATAATTATAATATATTTTTTATTTATTTTTGTAAATTGTAAAATATAATAAAATGTATTTTTAAGAAACACAGATAACATATTTTAACAAACACATATTTTTTCCAATAATTTTAACATCCATGCAAATCTCACACCGAATCGGTTTCCAAACACAGATGACAGAATACAACATAAAAAATCTCTTTAACATTTGTGCAACTAGTGAACTATAAAAATGACAATTTTTTTAACAAATACCTTGTGAGAATTAAAACCTCCTCTGAAATATTTTAGAACAACACTATGTTGTTGAAACACAGCTTCAACAGAAGCATGAAGCAGTGTTGCCCATGCTCTTGTTTGGTCTTTGATTTAGAACCATTCCTGCCTGTGCCCTTCAAGCAATCTCTTTGCTCTAATGGGAATAGATGACAATTAATGTGTAAAAATTAAATAGTACTGTACAACTAATTTTAAAACTCATAGGCAACATCAAGCAAGCAAGATTTTACAAATAACATGTATGTGAGTCTTAGATTAAAAGTTAAGATATGTGAGTACAATACACTATGATTTCTTTTTTGTAAGGAGCTTTGAAGAACAAAAACAGGAAGGATGAAATAAATTCACTCCAAGAGAGATTTGCTATGTAGCTAAACTGTCATGCACACACACAAAAAAATGCAATTGCACCATATGACACAGTTGAGGGAAATCAGTGTCACGGGAAAAATAAACTCACAAAGCAGTGTAAACAATGAAATTAATTAACTCTATTTCTTGCAAATTGATTTAGCAGTGCCACGAAGTATGAAAATGCAGTGATTTAAATTGACTGATTAAATGAATAAGTATAGGTTGAAAAAGGAAGATTGTAGTGATTTAAATTGTTTCTTGAATATGCCGGAGATGTGCATCACTGATTAAGGGGATGAAAGTCCTAGAAATACAGCACATAGCAAACTCTCGATTCTGAGAGAGACGCCCCCTGAAAAAGAAGAACAAAAAGACTAACTGAACATGCAATCCACTACAATGAATTCATGTCAAGATGTGCTAATGGCCTAGCACAGGCCAGACCCTAGAGGTTTGCCTCGTCTAGCTAATTGTGAATGGGAAGCACATCAGGCGAACCCCATTAAAAACACATCCTTTTCATTGTTTCCAAATCCATGCCCCAAGGATGATTAGCGAGCTCAGACCCCTCATGGCCTCCTCAATGGCAAGGTGATTAGTCTCTAATGGTGATCATATTGATCATGATCCACCAATTACTAAACACTACTGACATTACTATCATACTATGTCCTCCTGTTTTGGGGATTTAAATTTAAACGATGGTATTCCGAGAATCCCAGCAGTAAAGCTATGCATAATAATTACAAAACTTTGCAACTATTATCTTTAGATAGGATAGAATCCAATATTCTCATTACTAGGTATATTGAACAAACGAATACTGTTAATTTGGGCGAGCAAAATTTAAAATACATGTATATTCAATTGTTCTCTAATTACGTGTCAAGGCATCAGTAATATACATATAAATTTTAAGAAAAGAGCCATAATCAAGATTAGATTAGCTGAAATGAATGTTTGTAATTTTGTCTGGTAAATTTGAAAATACTAATTCCAGATTGCAAACAGATTAATATTATAGTATGGTCATTCCCCTTTGCAGCTCTGTTACGTGGAGTTGGCGCAGAAGATCTACCCCTGTTAGGAGGGTTACCTCTCGTCGTAAAAGGAACCTCATACCTAAATGGGGAATCATTACATCAACAGCATCCTAGAGAGCAAAGCAGCTCCTAAGCATAAAAAACCACAAAATTTTTAAACATGTACTGATCATATACATATAAATTATTTCGTTTAAATAACATTGCAGCACCTCGTGAAGTAGGAACACAGTAGTTGCATGGTCTACAATCTAGAAAACTAAAGCTTGGGAATGAAAATCCAACACAAAATCAAAATGATAGGATGGGTTTTAGTTGTAATGAAACCAGAGAACAAAGGACTTCCAAGATTCATGATTAGCAAGGCAAAATCGACAAATCCATAAGACTCAATTTATCCTTAACCATAACTTTTCAAACCATAACTTTTCAATTCTTTTCAAGCCACAATTATTGTTTTCTATTAGATGCACCAATGGTTATGGCCAAATTTCTTCTTAACCACATCCCTTATGATTTCAAGGATGAGTGAAGGAGATAAAACACTTAGCTTTGTCTACATTGGTGGTTTTTTTGGCTGACACTGCTTGCTTGTGACCTGCTATCTCAGCTCCTCGCCCAATTCAATTCTCAACGTGTTGATCACTTGTTCCAAACCAGCATCCAGCTCGATCCGAGATAATTGCGGAAGCATATCTATTAGTGGACAAAAAAATAGAGAAGGAAAAAGGTTTTAAAAATAATATCCATGGTGATAAATATGCATGATCCGAGCTCATACAAATCACACATGAAGGATTAAGAAGAAGCAAACTACCGGGGAGCATGAAAACTGGATGAATCAGGAATGTGGGTGTGCAGTGAACAAGAAAGCTAATCACCATGGTAATTATTCATTGGATTACAAAATCCTTTCACATCACGAACAATAAAAAACCGAACCATAAGTATATGATAGTGCACACCAAAAGGATGGTTAAGTTGGATCATAAAGACTAATGTATCGTTGCTAGAATCCAATTGGATCTCTGCTAAACCAATCCAATAACAAAAGCTTTTTTTTATGATACAAACACAAATCATAAAATATTTCTGTTCAGCCACTAGATCTTTATCATGTACTAATATCTAATAATAAATGGAGAAATAATGGCTGGAGTGCTCTATTTATAACCAGTCTAAAAACTGCACGAGTGAAAAAAGAGGATATTGAGAAAACACACACTAATAACCTGGGTCCTAGCAACACTTAAAGATCATGGTGCGGTCAATCAAAATAGTATTAGTTAATTAATTTAACACATTGAAAGGGGTACATACAAAAGAACTTAATAAGACCTGAATTGAATTTAAATATGAAATGTACCCGAATGTCAGGTCCGGCAGCACTCCTCTATTGTCTCATGAGCCATATAAGAAAAGTATGCGATGGGAGGTCCAGGAGCTGTTTAAAATCTTTGAAAGTAATTTTGGATCTACCTGTGACAGGATGAGATTGAAATTAATTAATTGAAAATCAAAAGCTAGCTCAAAAGTACTGAATTCCTTGTTCTACTTAGAATACCACCAGCAGAGTTGATTTATAAAACATCGATGACTATCACTAAATACAAGGGATCCAAATTCTTTTGCATAAGCAAAGTGAGCAGATCAAGAGTGTCTTGCAGCTACCCATCGGTCCAGTCCTTGCCAGCTTGCACCACCTAGCAGCATGGTGAGCACCACCAACACTGGTGCACAAGGGCTGCACCCTATTAGCAGCTCCCTATGCAAAAACATGCCCATGGAGTCTGCAGTTACAGAACATGGACTTTGATGTGGAATACTAATCAGTTTGTAAGTATAGGCTGCACCCTATTAGCAGCTCCCTACGAAAAACATGTCAGTTTGTAAGTATTCACACAGAATTAGTGCTACACAGAATTTATAATCAGTTTGTAGGAAATAAAAAATTGATATGAAAAACTAGGATATTTAGGAATAGCAGATAAGGCGTCATGCATGCTCCAGTCAGCCAGGGTTCACACAATGACACAAACAAAGATAACGGGACAAGTTGAACAACAGTGCATGGTCACAGTTAGTAAAGGTCAGAAACCTTGAATCTCTAATATCAACTAGTGCATATATAGACCAATATAGGCCTTGTTCAGTTTATGAAAAAGTTGCATTCCCTGCACTGTAGCGTTTCGTTTGTATTTGACAAATATTATCCAATCGTGGCCCAACTAGGCTCAAAAGATTCGTCTCGTGATTTACAACTAAACTGTGTAATTAGTTATTTTTTTACTTACATTTAGTGCTCCATATATACGGGTAAAAATTGATGTGATGGAGAGAGAGTGGAAAAAGTTGCAAGTTTCATGGGAAGTGAACAAGGCCATAGAAAGATCATAAAGTCAATGGCAAATTTTATGACTGATGGAGACAGTGGTGAGTCCAGACAAGTGAGCACACCTTTTTTGTCCTAGCGGCACGCCACTGTTGCTGATGGAATGCAGATGAAGCCAGCGTCTCCTATAGGTGGAAGGCTAACTAAAACTAGAAAAAACAGCCATAACTAGTGCTAATGATTTAGAGGCCAAAGCAGCCATAAACATGTGTAAATTAGAAAAATAGCAAGGCTAAAAAAAGAAGCTAATTTCCAATGAAAACAAATGCAAAATCTATACTCTTGTAAATTTTCAATCATAATTAGCCTCACGAAAAATCAGTAATAGTAGAAGAAGAAACTACCTATGTGAGCAATCATGGGGAGTAGATGGATAAGGATGCTTTGATGGCAAGTGACTGTGATCTGCACAAAAACAAAGAGAGATAAAAGAGGATAAATAACACTGATGAAAGTATTAGCTCTAACCAGGAAGTGCATATAATTAATAAATATTCAGATCATAGGCAAGTAGAATTTATAGATGTGACTACACAAAAGAAACGATTTTATATTACAATCTCTATACAAGGACTAAAATAGGAATCAACAGCATGTCCAAACAAGCCAAGTAAAAGAAAACAAACGGGAAGACATCCTGTAGGACTGGATGCCATCGATCTTTGGTGGAAAACTGAATTCTGATAGTTGATGCTCGAATAGATAATGAAACAATAGTCACCATGATTTCACAAGGGGAACTACCATTTTTTCTAAAAAATGATCTTTAAACATCGCAATAAGGGGCTGAGGTAATCAAATAAGCACCAATAGCACCCTAAAAACAATAGCTGTAGTCAAGGACAAACTACATATGTTAATCAACAACTAGTTGCACAAACTGGTGTTTGTGAAATAAGCTCTAAGCATCAGAGCTGGAGGTGAAAAAATCAATCTATGAATAAATTCAAAATAAGTAATATAGAAAAGAGTTGGATTCCTCGACACAAGATGAACCGACAATTTAGCTTGTTTAGATGGAGGTTGGAAAGAGAGTGTAAAGTCCTCCTTCGTTTGTTTGGGTAAATATTGTCCAATTGTGGGGAGGCTCAAAAAGAAATCATTTAATGCACTCACTAGAGTGATGTGCAGGATCTGGAGGCTTTTGAGTTCTACAGTTTAGGAGCATAATCCATGTGAAGAGAACCATGTAACTAAACAAGGCCTTAGCTAGACTCCTACAAACGGTGGGGAGAGTCATGCACTCACTAGAGTGAGTCGATCTGGATTTTGAGTTCTCGGTTTAGGAGCGATATGGGGCATGTAGTTGTAAATACTAGTAATTCATATAGACCAAATTTGTAATTCATATAGACCAAATTTGTCTGTGATTTATGCATGAACTGAGTTGTAGGAACACTTGCATCTTTGTAAATATCTACAATAGAATTGATATTTCCACAGCATTCATCTGTATAACATCTTAAAATATATTGATCTGCACATACTAGACTGCCAAAGAATTATCGAGAAATTGGATTTTTAGGGGGTTACTAAATAAGAAAATTTATCAAATGAAACAAAATTCAGAGCTATGAATACTCATCCTTGGCTACAAGAGCACAAACACCTTAGAATTCCAAATAAACAGCAGGTTCCAAGTATTAAAGCCATATTCAAAGTTTCTAGTATCCTAGATGGCTGCACAAACTGCATCAAATTTGTAAAAAAAAATGAATAATAATTGCAGATTAAGCTCCTGGAAAGGGAGAACAGGAATTAGGCGCAATAAATTAGGACAAACCTAAACCCAATCTCCATTTGCACTAGCAACGGACTGGCAACATCATAATAATCGAAAGAACTTGAGGGTGGAGAGGTACCTTAAGTGTGAGTGGAGCTCACAAACTAAACCGAACAAATCCAACTATTGATTTGAGGATCCGCGAGCTGCTACAAACAGAGGTGGCTGCTTGCTTGGTGGCAATCGTTCCAAGGGAAGAACCTCTCACGGGTGGAAGAACAAAAATCAGAAATTAAAGTGCAAGAATCTTAAATGTGAACCACAACGCCAAGGTGAAATCCTGGTACACGGAGGGGCGCGCGACAGCTTTGCTTTCGGCGTTGAGCGTCTGCCGGCAAGAGCGAAGACTCGCCCAAGACTGCAGCTGCCGACCCCCACTGTGGCCGTGCATGTCTGGTTCTCCAATACCCTCAAGCAAGCTGGAGCAGGCCGCGGCAGACGGCCGCAAGCGCGCGACTCTCCGTCCCCCCTCAAGGATCCGAAAGGGGCAGCGCCGGTTGTGGGGGCGCGCGCCCGGCAATATGGAGCAGGGAGCGGAAAGGTCCGGTGGAGGTGGGTTCGGGGAGGAGCGCCGGGGCGGGGTTGGTCCGAGCAGGCGAGCGGATAGGGTCCGGAGTGCCATCGGCGGCGGGCGGGTTGCTTGGCAGAAATGGCGACGAAGCTGGGCTCATGCGGCGGAGAGGGCGGCGATTTGGCGAAACCCGGCGCCCCTCCCCACGAGGCCACGATGTCGAAACTAAAATGGAAAAAAATGGATATGATAAAAGAGGAGGCG
>JADLZL010007940.1:0-69594 GCA_015844335.1 Chrysopogon serrulatus
AAGGAAAATAATTACCATTTATAAATTCCATTTCAGCTAACTGGAAAGGAAAATAATTACCACATCTTTTAAAATCATTTTCAGAAACATTCGCGAAAAAAAATTCAATACATGCCTCGTTAAATATACACCAAAACCAGCAAAACAAAAACTCCAATGCTTCAAATCCTAGGCCAAATGACAAAACTGATACTCATCCAAAAAATCACCAGTAGCAAGCTTGATATCATACACAGCTGCTCCGGTGATTTCCTTCCTAGGTGACTGCATTTCCTACATCTGTTCCTACAAAATGGGTTCAGAAAAAATTCTATGCACTCATTAAAGTCATCATACACAGCCGCTCAATGCAGCACCATTCGGCTGCCGTTGATGCATCCATATGAGTTTGTGATTCATGGTAAATAGAGTGCCTATCAGAGTTCGGTTAATGCTATTACTCTTCTTTTCCTACCATTGAATATCAGTTTTAAGATTCAACCAATTACAAATCAGTAGGGAAAGGAACTTTGAGCCTATCAGAGTTCTGATTAATGCTATTACTTTTCTTTTCCTCCATCTAGGTCATCTCAGTATGCAAATCATATATATTACTCTTAAGTATGAAATGACAATTCATCTTACCAGTTAGTTGGCACTCATGCAAATGTCAAGCGACAGAAACAAAGTATTAGGGAGACACTTACCTCAAAGATGTGAGGGGATAGTTGATCACTGGACTTCTCGATAGGTTGAAGGTGACCTACAAGAAGGATGATGCTTGAGTATATCCATATAAGTGTTATCCCAGATGAACACTGGTATGAAGAACATCAGGAAAGAACAGGCAACATCAGAGGAAAATAAAGGAAGGTAACAAACTGGCAAGTTACAGATAAATAATCCATGATGGCATCAAATTTCATGACTCCAAATGTTAACTGAACTGTTACCTAAAATGTTGCCCATGCAGATTTAACTTGTGAAAGCACCTCAACTACTACCAAAAATCTTAGTGGTGATCACATTTAAAAAATTCTTTCAGTTGCTTTACAGAACAAGAAACATTGATGTATGTCTCGGAAAAATCATTCCAGTTGTGATGCTCTACTGGGAACACTATTTTTTGCCATGAGCTTCCACAAATATGGAAGAATTAATTAAACCATGAGGTTAACCAAATACAACCGCTCCCTGGTTTCAGATAGATGACATTGTTCATAGTGGCTTCCTCACTGTGGCTTCCATAGTTCAGTCACAAGCAAATCGCACTGTGCTTTCTGCTGGGCTCATGACACACATATTTTATTCAGAATCATGATGAGTTAAATACTGAGTTACTAAGTTGTACTTTCAGTTCATGTAACACTAATGTTTTAAAAATTTAGCACTAAGTTTCAAAAGGGCATATGCACATATCTGTATCTGCACTGAACCGAAATAAGCATGACTGTATAAATTCAAAAGGGCAGATGCACATATCTAAAAAATCGAGAATTATCACCTTTACTTGGTAATGTCTCTACTTCTTTAAGTTAAAGTAGTGACATGTAGCTTACAGATGATGGTATACAAGGTCATATGCTAATTAAATGACGACTGCTTGGTATGATTGTGCCATCAGTAGTCTGATTCTCAACATGTGTGAAAAATCTTGATAGCACTGTATCTTGATAGCACTGTGGGGGTATTGTTTAATAGAAATGGAAATAGGGACATTCTCTATTGATTTATTTGCCATGCCCATTGCCCAGTCAGGAATGAACCTCCCCTCTCCATTACCCCATGAAAATACAACCAGGATCTTGAAAAAAAACTTGGAGCTCCATGGACTAAAGATCACAATAAATCAATAGAGCACTAACTATTTATGTTTCTACTATCCTAATTCTCACATTAGAAATCACAATTGAATGATGAAACTCAAATCCTATGCAACAAAATTGTCAACCCAAGCTATAGCAACTAAATGAAATCAGTGAGCCTAAATTCCTAAGCTGAGAGCATGGGTACTACCGATTTCTTGACCGAATGATGCGCATACAAGTAAATTGTTCAGGAAGCCCCCCCCTTCATTCCTAAGCTGAAAGCAGGGGCAGTACTGTTTTCTGTGAAGAAATATTCATTATCATTGAAATAACTACAATTGCATTAATCAAGAGCAGGGACATGTAAAGCAGCAACTCTGGTTGTCACTGCCTCACCAAAAACAAAAAAGGAGGTACATACTGCTTGCAGCAAGCTGATGGGTTTATAGTTTGCCTATTATATAGTAACTGATGAGCAACAAAAACATTAAAAAAGGAAGACACCGATTGCCTGTCCAGAGATAACTGGAAGGTACAGATTAATCAGAACTGATAGATATTATCATCAGGAAGGGATCACAACTTCTAGCAAGTAACTTGACATGACGTGATAAGCTAATTTTTCTTCCTTCACACCACATATATTATACATAAGTGTATTCCCTTAGATTAGGATCATCACCTTAATCTATCAGAAGAATTGTTAACATGACAACTGATTTTTAACATAGCAGATATGTCCGACAATGTAGAGAGCCTAGAGAGAAATTCAAACTGGAAAATGAAATCTAGACATGAAAAGCTCCATTTGGAATTCAGTAAATTTGCATCTTCAGTATTTGACAGTGATAATGAATGCTGCCCATCGTGCTGCTCTATTTCCACATTCTTATACTTATACCCATTTTGTAGGTGTAAATACTGGCATTCACCGGAAATCTTTGTGCCCCTTAATATCCCCAGATTATGGGCTCCAAGGTTGTAATATTTGCATCTTACATGTACGAACAGGAATATGGTTCATTTAACAAAGAAGAACTATTCGGTTTCACTTAATTTTAGATTCAAGTTCTATTCATGAACAAAAATAGGCATTGACGTGATTCATAAACCTTAATACTGGAAAATTGCTGGTTCAAAGGACAAAATCCGTAAACAGATGTGTTACTGGCTTAAGATCTAGTTTAGCTAAAAAAGGTTGTTGGTTCAGAGGAAAAAATTATCAAGTCACTCTGAAAATGGCATGTCACATATATACATTGAAATTCTCAAAGACCTCAAATAATCTGAACCATGTTATTTAATATTTAACATGGCCCCAAAACATACCAGACCCATCCAAAATCTATGTCTGCTGAAGATTAAAAAAAAATCAACATTTTTGCACACAATCATTGTCAAATTTGTTATTTTTGCACACAATCATTGTCAGATTTGTTGAATCATAGGACTCGGAGAAGATGCAGTGAACAACTATAAGCATGCCAGCACCATGTTCAACCTCTTGCCGGGTTTCATGCAGACAAACAAAGGTTAATATGACATACCTGACCTTTTTTCACCTTTCAGAAAGAAACTCCTTAAAATTGCATCATGATTTGGGTAAAAAAAAGTTGCATCATGATATTCCTTTTTTAAAAAAAAAAAAAATTGCTTCCAAGATAAAGAGACCTTTGTCTTAAGCAGAGTTGTTTGCATTAGAATTGCTTTCATATATGCTTGTTGGGAGCCAGGGAGGAATTCTCAGAGTTGGCAAATGTGGGAGTAGTCCCAAGATAGCAGGTTTCCTAGATAATTTACTTTTTTGACAACATATAGATAGTTTACTTTTCTATATAATAATTTCCAGTTTGTCATGGCTTTCCAAGTTGCTTCCTATGAATTATGCAGCTTAGCTGCAACAGAAGAGCTGAATGATATGTGGTTCGACTGGATGCTTCTTGGGGAAAAGCAAGACAATTATTTCAGAATACTTCACAAGGTAGGTACAATTCTTGGGGAAAGAGCAGGCTGGTTCTTGTGCCATATCAGATGGACTTGAAATCACACTGCAATCTGGAAACTTCTAGAAGGGAAAAAAGGAAGACGCATCCATGAATGAAGGGTGCAAATAAATGAACACCTAAACTACGAGAAGTGATAGGGTCGTAAAGTACTTCTCCATAAAAATCAAGGAAATCAAGGATACACACAATCCCAATCTCATTTTCCGCAGGTGCTGGACAGTCAAAAGAGAGGCGGGGAGAGAGGTGCTCACCGGCGGAAGGGCACTCTGAGAAGAACGGCATCCACCTTGATACCGCGTCGTGCCGCCGCCACGGTTGAGGGTCCGAACGAATAGCGAGGAGGATGCGGGGATATGCTCGTGGACGAGGATGAGCTCCCTGCGCTCGGCACGTCAGCCTCCACAAGCGTTGCCTCCAACCTTTCTGAAAGAAGGCCACACTCCCGTAGCAGTCGACTTGTGCTCGTAGCTGGGAAACCGCTCTGCCTCCGCCGCCTCCTCTGCTCGGACGCAGCTGGGAAGCCGCTCGACGTGCCCAACTGAGCCGGTCGGCGTCGGCGCGCGCGGCGGACGGCGTCGACGTGCGCGGCGGACGGCGTCGACGTGCGCGGCGGACGGCGCTTGGGGCCGGTGTTGGCGGGTGGGGCGGGCGGACGGTGGTTGGACCCGGCGCTGGCGGCGCCTTGGCTTCGAGTCGCGTCGGCGGCCACGGGCGGGCGCGGAGCCGGGTGCCAGGCGGCGTGCGCGGCGGGCCAGCGGCTGGGGCAGGGCGTTGGCGGCGCCCTGGCCTCGTCTTCACCGGAGGCGAGCGCTGGCGGCGTGCGCGGCAGGCCAGCGGGGCGGGCAGCGTGCGAGGGGTGGGAGGCCGTCGGCAGCGGCGGTTCGTGGACGGGGAGCTACGGGTTGGAGGTGGAGGTCGTGTGCGTGGCAGTTTTGGCGGAGAGGGCGGGTGGGTGAAACTCCCGTGATATACTACGAGCGAGAAGGGAGATTACGGAGTATTAAAGGGAGATTAGGGAGGGATGAAGCCATCAGACGATAACATTTGCTGCTTTTTGGTAGTATAAGATACATAAGATAGCTTATCAAGATTTTTCTTTCTATACATATTTCTTCCGCACTCCATCATCCTCTATATCTTATACTTTATACTTAACTAACAACAACGGTCCTATTTGTTATCCTTTATAAATCTTATCTAAATATATCCACGTATAAGATCTTTGTTTTTCTCTCAATCTATCCTGGAAGATGGTACCAGATGGCTTTGCAGACAGTCTCACCATCGAAACGAGCGGATGCACACGCTGACACACACGTACTGTACTTGTGTACTATATATGTTGGGGCGAGAGCCAGCGCGTAGGGCGACGGGCGGCGAAGAGCTGGTGCATTGCATGCGGCTTGGCCCGGCGGCCCGGCCGGCCGGCGAGCGTCGGCAGGGAAGAAGGCGTCGGAATTTGCCTCGAGGACGGACCGGCCAGCAGTGTTTTTTCTTCCCCGGGCCGGGCACGCATCATGATGCGCGCACTCTCCCTCTCCCTCTGCGTGCCCTTTCTGGCGCAATCATCCACTCGCCTTTTGTGTCGCAATGATGCTATGCAGGTAGCGTACCGTCAGTTTATTGGACACTTTTGGATTCGAAACTGGGGTAGCCGGCAGGCAACTCTACACTATTCTAGCCACGGCCTTGGCTAGCTAGCTACTAGCCGATGACGCTTTACGCGCGAGCGCATGCGCAGGATCGAAGGGCCGTGTCCCGTGTGCGTGTCCTGCAAGGGATGTGTATGAGGTTGGAAGGCGAGGGCAAAGCTTGTTTATTCCACTGTTTGGTGCAGCGTCAGTGTCATTGTCAGCTAATTAAACACCTCGCTCTATCGACGTATACGTGATGTGATGTCTCTACCACAGCGCCTGTCCACACAGAACCGCGCCGCACCAGAAGCTTGTGGCAACAAATTGTAAGTGTAGATTTTTTTTAAAAAAATTGTAAGTGTAAATATAACTCGGTAATTAACGCATATGAACGGGCGGTGTTATTCGACGCAGGAAGCATTGTTGCCGGCTGCCGTCGGGCCGACCTTGTCTCACCGCGCCGCGCGTGGGCCGTGTGAGTGAAGGGGTTGGCCTGCGACTCGGCAAGAGCGGCCTGGCGGCGTGTCGAAGCTAAATAGCCCAGTAACGCAAAATTGGGCCATCCCGTCAGACATGGTGCCGTTTGCAATACTTTCCAAATTCAAATTAATTCGCCACAATTTTTTAAAATTCGTACGTATATTATAAACACAACCATACAAATTCTCAATACTAACCCTGCAAGAACATGGGTTAATGGCGTACTGAGATTATAGCCGGAAACACAACCATACAAGATCAGTAGCTAGATCATCAAAAGTTTTAGTTTTTTTTTTTTTTTTTCAAAAGACTGGAGGTTAGAATCGATATACATTTATTGAATACATCCTTAGCACAAAACCAATTCATTTTCAACTTGTACAACAGATAAGCATGCTTGAAACTTCCCTTATAGCAATGCAAATTAAGTTGCAAAAAGCAAACGTATATACCTAACTAAATTCACCAATCCCTGTCAAAAAAAAACGTGACCAAACAAACAGCTAGATTAGATTTTTTTTTTTCATACCTTTCTCCATTTCTGCTAATTTCCAACAGTATATAACAGGGCGTATATGTATAGCGGCTCAGCAGATTCTTCTGTTAATATAAGTTACTCCCTCCAAGACGTTTTCTTGTGAAGTGCAATTTTGTTGCAAGTGAAGGTGGTCGATCGATCAGGCAAATCCATCGTCTTAGCGGAACGACGTCGTCGAGGCGCTGGACCCGAAGGCGCCGTCGCCGGGATACCGGTCGAACATCTGGGGGCGCGTCGCCGGAGCCGTGGAGCAGCGGGTCCGGCGCCTCGTCGGTGACGCGCCACACCTTGATCGACTTGTCGAGGCTGCCGGTGTACACTATCCACCGTGACGCCGACGACGACGACCCCCCTGACGATCCGGCGTTGGACTCGCTGCTGTTCTCGGCGTTGTCCTCGACGACGGCGATGCACCTGATGGGCTCGGTGTGGCCCGTGAGCACCGAGAGGCAGGCGTGCACCCCGGCGTCGCGCCGCCACACGAAGATGGTGTTGTCGGCGGAGCCGCTGAGCAGGAGCGCGCCGGCGGCGGCGAGGCAGAAGACGGCCTTCTTGTGGCCGCGCAGCACGCCGCCGTGGACGAGGTGGCGCTCGCCCTCCCAGAAGTTGACGAGCCCGTCGGAGGAGCCGCAGTAGAGCACGGGCGCGACGGCGCTGACGGCGAGCGCGTTCACGGCGTGCTCCTGCTTGAGCAGCGTCTGCACGGGCGTGTGCTTGGTGCCCTTCCCCTGCTGCTCGCGCCGCCACACCTTGACGGTGCCGTCGGCGGAGCCCGTGAAGACCATGCCGTCGAACGCGGCGACGATGGAGTTGACGTTGTCGTCGTGCGCCACCACCGACTCGAGGCACTTGGAGTCGCTGATGCGCCACACCTTGAAGGTGCGGTCCCAGGAGCCGGAGTAGAGGAAGCCCTGCGCCGGGTCCGTCGGGCTCAGGCAGGAGACGGCGTCGCTGTGCCGGATCCACAGCGCCGACCGGTTCTTGCGCACCTCCACGTAGTTGGACGGGTTGAGCGAGCCGCGCAGGAAGTCGCGCAGCCGGGGCAGGCTGCCGACGCGCTTGTGCATGCCGTTCTTGGGCGACACCTTCCACACCCGGATCTTGCCGTCCTGGTGGCCCGTGAAGATGCGCTCGCCGGAGATGACGATGGCCTTGACGAGGCCGCTGGAGGACTTGAAGCCGCCGGAGTCCTTCTGCTTGCGCCAGACGCGGATGTTCTTGCTGTCGGAGCCGGTGTAGAGCGTGTCGCCCTTGGCGGCGAGCGAGTAGATGTGGCCTTCCTCCCGCACCAGCGAGCTCATGAGGCTCGTCCCGGCCGCCATCGTGGGCGGGGCGGCGGCGGACGCCTCGCTGTGGTGCGACCACGGGGACGCCATGGTCTGGTTCCAGGGGGACATGTTGTACGGCGAGCACTCGCCGCTGAAGCTGGACGGGTAGTCGGAGTAGTACCCGGGGCTCGCGCCGCCGGTGGCGGAGGAGCTGCTGTTCCGGTTCGACGACTCATCGTCCGTCCCGCCCGAGAACTGGAGGCCCGGGTCCGACTGCGGAGCAGGCAGCGGGAGGTTGGACGGGTGCGAGCGGGCGATGCCACTGCCGCCCCCCTCGCCGTCGCTGTCTTTCATCTGTCTCCTGCCGGAGGCCGTGGTGGAGAGAATTGCGAGAGGAGGGGAAGCGCGGGCCTGTGTATCCTGTGGATCGGAGGTAGAGTGGGAGGCGAAGAGAAACTGGCGGGCGGGATCGGAAGGGACAAGCCGTTACGACCGTTAAAGAGGTTGCCGGGGACGAAATGCCCGCGAATTGCTCCCTCTCGTCAGTTTAGGAGGCTAATTTGAGGAGCTCGGCATGACTATCTTTAGATACTTCTTGGAGCACAGGAACTGTACCCCAGTTCGTAAGAGTGCAAATATAAACCACATTGTTGGAACGTGAGCTCGAGTATTTCACGTAGACTTCAAAATAAATTGGCAGATAATGTGTAAGGTGATCTGCGTGAAATGAATAGTGCGATTAGCCTATTGTTTTGCCCCATCTTGTCTCTCTCTCTATATATATATTCTCATTGTTGTGGAAATTAGCCCTTTAATTTTGAGAAAACGTGATGGCTTGTTTAAATATTTTTCATAAGAGTCTACTAATTGAGAAGGCCTCCAAACATTTTATAGGCTAATCCTTACACACACAAGGTAGGCAATGGCCTCCAATGGTGCTACATATGAGCTCCTAGGATCCATATCATCACGTTTTTCTTTGTGGAGGTAGAAAGAATAATTAATCAATATAGGGACCGGATTGACCATGCCATATTATACGCAAAAAACACTTAAGGAAAACCAACTAGACATTCAACGACTTGCCTTAGGCCTTTGTAGGAGTTACTACTCAAATTTGACCATGCCATATACAAGACACTATGTGGACCGGATTTTCACTGGTTTTCACCTGGAGATCGGCACGAGAGCTGTGGAGTGCCATGACAACACCTCCAGGAATAGGATGGAAGGTATATATCACTATTGTCGAGACTAGTAAGACTGGTAAGATCCCCGACAAGACTTTCGCCAGCACCACTGTCCACACAAAAATAGTCCGCCACCAACACACTGGGAGTGCCTCAAATCCATGGTCCAGTCACCCTTTGAGATGAGAAGCAGGTCTGCCGCTGTCGAAGCCACCATATAACGCATATGCATCACCACTAATCTGGCTACCCCAAGATTGGTACCATCACTGTAACGTTCCGCCTCCTCGAGGCCAGGTCCGCTTATTATATCATATTAGTTGACGTTTGGACAAGGACACCTTCTCTTGAATCTAACCATCCATCATTTTTATTAAAATATATAAGAAAAATTAAAAATAAAATTACTTTTTTTAAAAAAATAGGCTTCAAGGTGAATCTATTTATCCTAAATATTTTTAAAACTGCTAGTTTATGTTCCCAATGTTTGGAGTTTCAACTAATATGAGGTATCCTTGAATCCATGAGATCAAAATCTTTTTCTCAAGACTTTTTATCCTTACTCATGTGCACCCAAGAAGGAGTTCCCGGTGCGCCAAGACGCTTAACTGGAGTTCTTTCAAGATGAGCTTTTCGAAAAAAAGAAGTTGCAACTTATTGATATAAGTATCATATTAATCCTATTAAACCCTGGATGGGAGTGTTACAATCACCATCGAGGAAACGCCGGTTCCGACCGTGGAACCAAACGAACCCGGCAAGGACCTGACAGATCTGGCCACCCCTGAAGCCAACGAGAGGTCGCCTCCACAAAAACCAGTGACACGAACGGGCCGCCAAAAGTGCGAGGAAGCGAAGAGACACGGAAGGGAAAAAGGAAGCCTCGCCACCGCCGTCATCAGTGTTGCTCGGGCCCATGGCAACCGGCTCTAGCGGTGACGAGACGCGGGGGGGCACCATGGGAGGTTGACGGCACGGGCGCTCAGGTCCGTCTGAGAGGGATGATGTGGGCGTCCGCTTTTTTGGCTGCCTTTCTCAGGAAGGGGTCCATATAGCATAGCATAAATATATGATCTTGCGGTATGTGTCAACAATATGAGCTATTGACCAAATATCCACATGCTGTAAATTGCCAATATCTCCTTAACATAAGATGCCACTCAATCACGGGTTTATGTTTACATGATCTTTTCAATTTAAACTCCCAGTAATCGTCGTGGCGTCTTGCAACAGTTGCTTACTGCAAGAAAAGTAAAAATCTGTCAAATGATCTCATTCTCTTCTGCCAAGGGATCAAGAGGGAAGCGCTCAGCCAAGTAAGAAGACAGGGGGTTCCTGCTCTAGTGCTCCCTTCCACAACTGAGCTGCTGCCTACTAATACAATGCATAATGACTCAACTGGGCAAAGACGGAGCATACCTTGCTATTCAGACATTAGTTCTTGTATTTCATGGTCTCCTTCTCAAATCCAATCGTTGGGAACTGTTTTGCATATTCCTCCACATCATGGCGAAGCTTTGCAATCTCAGCTTGGAAGTTATCAGATTGCAAAGTGGCAACAAAGTCCTTCAGCTTTGTTCCACCTAAATTTCAAGAGTTAAAACCAAAACATAAATTAGATCATCCCATTAGTGATAAGGACACCTCAGCATATGCAAATGTATTTAACAGTCACTGTGGTTTATTTTCTTTAGGGGAAAAAAACTAAGACTTTGAGTGACCTGTCGTTGTAGCCTTAATCTTCACAGCCAGATTCACTGCTGCATCGAAGAAGTCAGCAACCTTAGCGAAATCTTCCTCAACAAATCCTCTGGACGTAAGCGCTGGGGTTCCTGCATGATGGAGAGCTAATATTAAGAATTTGCAAAATGAATTCAGAATGAACTAAACAAACATTCTATAACAAAATATTGTACCCATCCTGATGCCTCCTGGTACCATAGCCGAAACATCACCAGGAACTGTGTTCTTGTTTGCTGCAATATGCACGCTTTCTAAAACCTTCTCCACCCTCGAACCATCGATACCCTACATATGTTCAGACATGCATCAGAACTGGAAACAAGTAGGTTTTGTGTATTTAGCACATTTAGCTAATATGTATAAAGAAATAGTTAATATGCATAAAAAAAATAACAAAACAAGGAATGTGAAACACACTTCATCTTACCTTATTCTTTAGATTCACTAGAACTAAATGGTTGTCAGTCCCACCGGAGACAAGTTCATATCCTTTTGCAATGAGGCTCTGATAACAATGTACCCATCAAGTAAGTGATTCAAACAGTCTAGCACAATTGATAATGCTGCAGAGCAACACATTTGTGTTTCTTCCAGCTGAAGTTAATAAAAATGCAAGATAACATCACTGCAAACAACATTATCTAATATAGCTTGTTGAAGTAGAGAACTAAACGCCTTCTCCATCAAAATTAGTGCATGCAACTCAATATGGTACAAGAGGCAGAGGTATCATGTTAGAATCCTACCTAGCGTAATTTAAATATAATAATTGTTTTTCGCCCCTATTCCATGTCTGAAGTCCAAGGGATTACATGGTGTGTGTATGTTGTGGTGGTGGTGGTGTGTGTGTGTGTGTGTGGGGGGGAGCTTTTGAGTTGAACTGGTCGGTGTATGAAATTAAATATAGCTAATTCAACAAAATGCTTTGAAACTCAAGGGAAAAAACATTGATAATCTACTACGGTTTCAAAAAAAAACCCACTGCTAATATAAACAGTAAACATGTTACTCATCCTATTGGTGAGCAAGTATCTTAATCTAATCCTCCAAGACGATTACTTAATGTGAACACAAATACCTGCGCAAATTTAGCACAGTTACTGATAACTTGTTCTTGGTAAGCTCTGTACTCTGGAGTAGTTGCCTGAAATAGAAAATAACAGCTGAGAGCCTCATAAAAACGACAAACAATATAAATAAAACATAACATAAAACAACATGAATAAGTGGATCAGACCTGTTTAAGCGCAACAGCCAAGCCAGTAATGGTATGATTATGAGGCCCTCCTTGCAGACCAGGAAAGACGGCAGCATTGATCTTGTCCTCAAAATCATACATAACCTATATAATATTAAATATATCATCAGTCCTTTTGTTTTTTAATGCAAAAATTAGCTTCAACACCCTATGCTATTTTTTTTATCGTCTTCCTCATGCCATACCTCTTTTCCTTGCTTATTTATTTCTTTCACTCCCTTCCTGTAAAGATCATGGCTCCACGTGGCCCGCGGAGTGATTTGTGTGTAGTGGTAGTCACTACATCTGCATAATCAAAAGGAGATGGAATAACACCTGCTGCAACAAGCCCACTGATATGTGCCATGTCTGCTAGAAGTATTGCCTTCTGTTTGTTGCATATCTGTCAACACATAACATTATGGAATTATTTGATTGATCAGAAAACATCACGATTCAATTTTACTGTTGATTTCTCTCTAACACAATAATGACAGCTCTCACGCGTGTTTCAGAAAAAAACATATTATTGAGGAAAGAAACCTTGCCTTCCGCATACGGTCATAATCATATAGCCGAGCATATGCACTTGCACCAGCAATGATCAACTTTGGCCTGAAAAGAACAGCGCTTTTCTCCAACTGTACATAGGTGCAAATGAAGCATATGAGCAAATAAGATGTTAGTGTGATTCATCTTGAAGAAAACATTTACCATTGAAAGAGAAATGACAGTAAAAAATATCTTAGGCAATCCTTCTCTCTCTCTCTCTCTTTTCCCCTAAGATGCCAAAAAAAATGTTGCCCACCTTGCTTAATACGTGTATCTATAAACTAGAAGAGGGAGGAAAATGACCTGATCATAATCAATCAATCCAGTGCTTTCATCCAATCTGTAAGGCATTGTCTCAAAGAATATCGAAGTTGCAGATATCTTCTTAGTGTCAGTCTGCAAACAGTGGGTAGAACTTTTGAGCTAGAGGATCTAGAGTATCATATCTGAATGTTACTAAGAATTATGAGAAAATATCAATCGTTTGCAGATATTAGATATGCATTACGTAATCAAGCGTGCAGGCATAATTACGCATAGCAGTTGCCAGTCCAATAATGGAACAACTAGGACTTATAAGCCGGCTGATAAGCTGAAACGAATGATTTTTATGAGAGAAAAACACTTCCAACGACGGATAAGCCGGCTGATAAGCTGAAGCGAACAGGGCAAAGAAATCTAAACCAACCACAGAACCAGAAAGGAAAGAAAGGCAACAGAAAAGGAAACATCCATGCTTGTGCACAGTATCAGAATAAAAAAATAGTTGGAGCTAAAAGGAAACTCCAGACCCATATACCTGGTAACCATGAGAAAGATGTCCACCGTGAGGAAGATCCAAAGCCATGATCCTTTCATGTGGCTTCAAGAGCGCAGTGTATACTTGGAAGTTGGCAGGCGAACCAGATAGAGGTTGCACATTCACTGCAGAGGTTGAGAATTGGTCATGAGTTAAGAAATTTTTGGTGAAAGGGCAGCTAACAATATAAGAGAAATATGGCCAGAAACAAAAGATAAATATTGGAAAAATATATATAATAATGTAGAAGATTGGCCACACACTATATGTAGGTAAGATGGTAGCAAGCGGTTTGGTTTGTGATTAGCAATGCCTACATATACAGGAATTAATTCTCTCACAACTGATCCCATGTACTCTGAACTCCTTGCAAACTTTGTAACATTCTAAGTTGCTTGTCAGGCACTCTCTTAATCTCTTACTAAACAGACTGTTTCCACAAAGCCTTCTCTAATTTGCATTACCCAAACCAGGAAAGGAGAAAGGCACTACAGCTTTAGTGCAATAGAGGCTTCGAGTGCATAGAGATAGGTTCATGCAACGGAATAGATATTGTTGCTAGAGCTAGAGTATACAAGATCTTACCTCCCCACTTCGCAGGGTCCAAACGGAAAGCCTCCAAAGCACGTTTCTGACACAAGGATTCAGCCATGTCAATAAATCTGCAACCAAGAAAACCCAGAATAAAAACCCCAATTCAGATTATTGACGCAGGCAGTCACTCAATTTCTTGAAAACATGCGTGTTTCCACTGAAACAATCCCGAAAACGATAAGCGATAGAGCAGGCCGTACTCATTTCCACCGTAGTATCTTGCGCCAGGGTAGCCCTCGCTGTACTTGTTGGTCATGACGGAACCCACTGCCTGCATCACTGACACCGACGTGAAATTCTCCGACGGGATGAGCTCCAGCCCCTGCCACCAAACGCATTGACACGAACAGACTTCAGTAGGGTATTGGAAAAAAGAAAGAATAATGTATAATCCAACAAAACAATGACTGGAGATGACTGAAAAAGTATGTCTAGGAAAAGATGACTGAAGGAACAGAGACCTTCCATTGGCGGGCCTTCTCGTGCTCGATGATGTCAAAAATCTCGGGGTCGACCTCTTCGAGCGGCGCGTTCAGCTGCTTCGGCCACTGCACCCGATGCCAGGAACACGAGACGAACAAAAATCAAGCGACAGACACGGAGCAATGGACATACCAAGAATTCAGAACAGAGTAAACCGATACATACGGTGATTCCGGATCTCTCCTCCGTCGCCGGAAGGGACGCCTGCGCACGGGGGGAAAAAGCCAAACCAACCAAATCACAAGAACGGATCAGGACCGCGCGATGAGTAGTTCTTTGTTTGTCTCTTTGGAGGGCGGCGTGGGTAGAAGACAAGACAAGGACAGAAGACCTCCGTGGCGCCGTGCCGCGATAATAATAAGAACAAGAAGCAGCGGTCGGCGTCGTACCATGTAGTAGAGCGGCGTGATGCGGGAGAGCGGCTGGCGGCGCAGCGCGTTGGCGGAGAGCTTGCGGAGCGCCGTCGCCATGGCCATGGTGGGCGGTGGTGGGCGCGTCGTCGTCCACCTCCTCCTGTGCGTGTGTGCGTGTGCTGTGCCGGGGTTGGAGAGCCTCGACTCGCGAGTTTGGGAGGTAGTGGAATTGGTAGTTATTTATACTATAATACTGCATTTTATTTTAGCTGGATAATATATGCCCATCCTTTGCTCGCTCGTGGGTGTGGTTGGATGGCCTATGGCCAGGCCACAGGACAGACAGAGTGCTGCTCTCCATCAGCGCCCACCAGTCGTCCATCGGCGTCACCAACCGCATCAGCGTCACCAACCCCTGAAGGCCTGAACATTGGATCTCCATCCATTGCATTTTTCTTACACCAAGTGTGCATCAGCGTCACCAACCGAGGAATACTACTAACTTTGAAAAGAAAAAAAATGAACACTGTATCTCCATTAATTAATTTCATTTTTCTTGCACCCTAGTGTATTCGGCATTCCAGTTCGTTTTGTCGAGTTCTCATTTATATATATTTGTTTTTTTGGAATACATTGCTCATTTTTTCACGATTTTTACGTAAGCACTGAGCACATTGTCTTACAGATTTACTTCATCTTTTTTTTACTTTTCTATGAATCAACTTGATGAAATGGCATTTTCAGTTTTTAGACAGTGGGAATTTTCTGGACTGTAACCGAAAGATTCTTGGCATCTAGGTAAAGTTTTTATTATTATATAGCTTAAACTGTACCTGTTTTTCTTAACCCGTCCGATTATTATCTACTGTACTGAACAGTCAAGTAACATATGTTATTACAAACTAAAAATCAAATTAAATTCTGATTGCACCATTAAATTCGTTTCAAAAATGGAAAAAAAAAGAGTATCTGTATCGACAGACAGAAATTTGGTTTCATTTGGGCCAGATTCGCATCTCAAATGACCGCTCAAGAGCATGTTAATCCCAGAAATTTGGTTTCATTTGAGATAAACAAGTGTTGGTGACCCTGAATAGTTTCACGTTGATTATTACTCCTGGCAGTATTAAACTTTCACGAGGAGCACCAACCCTAGCAGGAAAGATTCTTCACATCGAGTCTGCAGGAGCGGAGGGCCTACCTGGAGGTGTGATTTGGTAGAGTGGCACCAGTCGTATGGCAGCTGAACCACTGAACCTAAACTCTTAAAATCATCCATCACCAAACACCAGGAAAGCGACATCACAAGAGATAATTTAACAAGATTTTTTCACATAAAGAGAAGGTTATTGCTAAATCATTGTCAATCCTCCATACCGCATACCATGCCACCCCTTAACAAAAAAAAATATGAAATGCATGAATGAATTATTTAACAGCATTACAGCATGGCGGGAAAAAAAAAGGTAGATTCTATCGGAAAGCCTATGGTCATGCCGGGAAAAGGTAGATTTTATCGGAAAGGTGTAGCTATTGCCTACGTGCATCCAGGCCACCCGATCCCTATCCGTTCCACGGCCACAGGTGAGCAAAAGCAGAAACACTGCCCACGGGTTCGTACTTGAAAGCGGGTAAAACGATCAATCTGAGTCTCAAATAATAAAAAGAGCCTAAACTAGTAGATGAAGATAAGCATGTGTATTTTTTTTTTAGTTTTCACATTCATGAATTTGATTCCACACCCCCAGCCCAAGGACCAAGGGCCAAGCAAGAACATGCCCTTCCCACAAGAGTACTTGATGACTGATTGACCGGCTCTCAGTATGAAACCAAGTACGTAGAAACAAAGGTAGAAAGACAAGCCACAACAGTATGCATAACAAGTGAGAATCATTTAAAGATTTTAGGTTATTACATTTCTAATACCATTAGGTCCCATATACTATGTTAAAAGTAAAATTTTCTGACAGCTTTAAGAGGTTTTGCCTTGGGTCACCATGCCATCATGTTCATTTTAAATCAGAGAAGCAACTAGAAGTCCAGCTCCAAAATTGTATTTCTAACATCTATGTTACAAAAGAAAAAAAAACTCTTGGCCACGAAAGGGAACTACCAAAAAAAAAAGTACAGGCATGTACATTATATTCGAACCAGATAAAGTCCACATCCGTGGTTCCTATGGGGAAAAGAGCATATTTAGGGTCAGCCTAAACAAACTTGCCTGTCTGTTCTTCCATGTTCTCTGCCTCTTTGGCTGAGTCGTCCGCCTCTACAAGGTCTTCAAACCTTAATCCAGAGGGGCTGTGTGCCGTGTGTCAATCAAAATGCAAATGCTGGGTCATTCATTGAACATTTCAACCCATACGATGTGCAAGCCCCATTACAAAAAAACAGTGCACTAGCTTCTGCGTTCCACATTGTTGATATCTGGAATACATGGGTTTGGGCAGAAAAGGGATTGTATATGTCCAGGCCTGCACGTGTATGCTCGATTATTACTATACTGATTCACTTGGACCAATCCATAGCCATTCATGTGTACTATGGAGCCTCTTCTTTGCCAGCATTTGAGAGGCTGGATCAAATTCAAACATCCTAAAGCTCATGTTTGAAACAGTTAATCCGACCTTGCTTTGGATACAAGGGAGGAAAGATAATAGCCGCAATCAAAGATCTTAAACCTGTTTCACTATCATCCATAGTAACTAGCAGCCATATCACATGTTGAGCATGCTACAGTAATCCTTTCTCTCTCTTTTTTTTGGATCTGGAAACATGGTAACAAGGTTAATTGGAGATACGCGAGTGCTAATTCCAAATGTTGTAAATAAACCAGAAGACCAAAATTGTCTAATCAATATTAATGGAAATTTATCTAAGAAAAAAGGTGTAAAACACATGAAAAGAGTGCTGATGACCTTGTGGGGTGTGATACAAACATTTCTGTGCGAAAAATGGTAGCTAACTATAACTGATATGTTGCTCATAAAGAAGTAGAACCATAGGTACACAAAGGAAAGATGTATATACAAAGTGATCCATAAATTATTCAGCAGAAAATCATAACTTCTGCCAGAAAGATTACTCTAAATAATAAGATTGTCACTTAACAGAAAACAGGGCATAAATCAACTGACAAACAACAGTGAACAAGAACACGAGATGTTCACTGAGGTCTCAGCTTCAGCTGATCCTGGATACGATGAAAGATTGTTTGGAAACATTTTTCTGGTTTTCAATTCAACCACTCATTTGGATTTCTAAACAAGGGAAATAACAAAGAGACACCTACAAGTTTTACAAGGCTTTAGTTTCTGACCTCCCTTAGAATCATGTGTTCCTACGTGGTACCCATGTAGACTATGTCGTGCAAACAGTCTTCGATTGATTCATCTCCTGACACAGTGGACCATATGTGCATGTAAAACCCAGTGGGAGTTTTAGCCCAATTCTAAAAATTCAGCACATGTTTAGCAAAATCAATTGAGTTCAACGAACATTCCACATGCGTTCATGCAGACTGACCAAAAAAATCTGCTACTTTACTAGATTGTTGGCACAGATTTTAAATTGTCTGCAGGGTTATCAAATATCCATGCATATAGAGTGGCCATTGTCACACAGAACGCCACATCTTCATCTCAATAGATGTTCAAACTCAATGCTGGGATCAGTTAGACATGTAGCTACCCTGACCCCATAGCAAGAGCATAATCAACAAAACCTCTGCAAAAAGAAGCTAGCCCCAAATCTCTCTACAAAATCCAGCCAAACACCACCCAAATGCCAAATCCAAACATTTCGCTCAACTTTGCTATTTTACCAGGATAAAAATGTGATGCCACACCCTCTACCTCCCATCCACACCACCATTTGCCTCATTGTCATGGGCATCCCCTAGCCTTAGCTGTTATGGTGGGAAACCAGCGCTGTGACAAGAAGAGTGGCTGAGCAACAGATAGGGAGGCGGGCGCCCAGGTTCAGATGTGAAGGCCAAGCTGGCTTAGGCCGGTCCAGTAGGAGTCAGTTATCAGGATTGCTATTTTGATTAGAGTTTGTTAAAGTCTAGTTTGTTAGGCCTTAGATTCAGGAGAGGTTTGTTATTGAGTTGGTATAAGTGTCGAACATTCTAAAGTAATAGAGTTTAGCCTGAGATTGAGTTTATCTCCCCTTGGGCCCCCAGGTGTTACTGTTCACGTCTTCCTATTGTCGCCGAGTTTCAGCCAGGCGCCGAGCACGGCGCCGCCAGTTCGTTGCCGGGATTTCAAGCCCAGGCCTCCTCTCTCGCATTCCTACGCTCTCAGATCCTTAAGCTCCAACATTAGCTGTGTAGTTGGCGTCTCAAGAAGTGACAATACGAGAAAACTCAAGCAGTGAGCCCCATGTCAGATTTAAGGTCCACACTGGCATTTATCCAAAGAAAAAAGAAAGGTCCACACTGGCAAGTGATGGGCCCAACAATTTGCCACATCTGGTGTGCATGATCAACACAGGATCCAAAGGGAGGTGAGAATTTGAAGCCACATAAAACTTGTGGGAGATTGATTGGAACAAATGTAGTTGTGGGTGTGTTTTTTTTCTGATGAAAAACACAACAACTTGTCCTCTGGGAAAGGGGCTTTTGTTACTTTCTTTCTAAGAATAGTCCAGTGCGAAAAGGTTTCACGACTCATTTATTTTATAACTGAGCAACAATCCTGCAATCTGATGAATTTGGAACCCTGATGCTGTTCTCCTTTTGTATAAGGTAAGACAACACATCTTTGACGAAATTAAAGAAAAAAATCAGTATATTGTCCTTAGACTTGTAGTGAATGACCACCTAGGACCTTGAATTTTCAATCAAGAAATTGAAGACCGAAAGTTCAATATGTTGTCCTTACAGTTGTAGTAAATGATTACTCAATTTCTTAGACTTCAAAATTAACTACAGATCCCCGTAGTTGCAAATCATCTCTCACAAACTTAACAATGTAAATTATGTCAACTAGGATGTTAAACCTTATTATGCTAGTTTTCTGACAAGGAGTTGTTCAGACATCTCACAGCAGGAAGGTATAGATGAGTTGCTCATCAAGATAATGAAGGCTTTGATGGCATTTATCAGGATTTTAAGGTTATTGAGGATCCCTTGTGCCGCTCAGAAGTTGCATATACTAGTTACCCTGTTGTCAGAGTCAAAGCCAGTACTGCTGCTCAAGTGTACATTATTAACATCCTTTTCCTTAGGCAATAACCGATTCAGTTTCTAAGATATATCAAGCTTAGCTTTTTCTAGCAGTCAGCAGTCTACTACGGCAGACTGCAGAGTGCCCTCCTAAATCATCGATAACCATGTATATCACAGCTTCAGTTTTATCTTGAGAACATCAGTAAAAAAAAACCATGTTGAGATGTGACAGAAAGATTGCTGTAAGCTATAACTATGACCAGCAGCCACATATAAGGAGACATGATTTAAAAAACATAAAGAGAGGCAAATAGAGAAAGGATCCAGTTAGCATTATAAGCTTACAATTTAGAACTATGTAATTTCGTTACGCTAGTAATGAAATTTGGTTTAACCATTGTGGAAAAAAAAAAATACCTGGACAATTTTCCCATGCACAATGAAGGAAGTCATTTGAATCATATCCAAGGTGTCCATCCCTCGTACATATTGCATAAGTTGTCGATGCTTGTTGCTTGTTTAAGAAGATAATCAACTTGCTCAGAAATATTCAAGGACCTTGACAGAATAACATGAGATCAATAAAACAAGAAATGTAAATAAAATAAAATTGGCTGCTAAAATTCTTCCCTCTTAATTGCCCACCTGGTGCCATCTATATCGTGTCCATGTAACTTATGCTCCACTTGCTTCAGGATGGACAGAGCAAAAGGATTTTTACCTGTTGCCATCAATGAGAACAAGCAAATGCTAGCTGTAAATTTGTTTCAGCTTCAGAACGTTTAAGGCAATTACTTGATTAGAAGATAAATTCGGACACAAAAAAGACTATGAAAATACAAAGGTTTATGATTATTTACAATATTCAATCTCCCATAGCAAAGAACTAACATGAGAAAATTACTCACCTTTTTGCATTAATCTTTTTTTATATATAAATCAAAATTAGATAGCATACTAAGTATAAGGTTGATGAAGTTAAAGATGTCTAATGTGTTATTATTTTTACAGTTTTTTTAAAGTATATGCAATTTTAGTTGGCTTCATTTCAAGATGAAAAGTATGTTGAGTGTCAACATAGTGATGGCTGTACATTTACAAGATTAAAACAATAATGATCTGATAATTTTAAAAATGTTGAGATACATAAACATATATTATATTAGTTTCTTTTAGGGAGTGTTTTAGTTTCAGAGAGGCGTAGTTTCTGTCAGACAAAAAAAAGTAAAACCAAAAAGAAGTATCAGATACAGGCCATCAACCCTTTTTATTTTTGTCTTACCTTTGGTCACTCGAGTAGTTGAGTCTCCATAGGATTTAGGATCACTGTTGTCACATTCTTGTCCTCTAACTTGTTTGAAGGCTGCTGCACTGTTATCTGCACTTTCAATTCTTCCCTCCACCAAATCGGTTTCAACTTCCTGATTGTTGCTACTGTCTTTTGTTTCCTGGTCAGTAGCATCAGGACCTTCTATTTCTGCCCCATCATCCACAAGAGCATCTATTTTCTCTAAGTTGTCATAAGAACTAATCTGGGTCAACCCTGTGGTACATCCAGAACTGCTAGTATATGAGTGCTCTGGAGGTGAAATCCAACATCCATCTTGCAAAGAAACATCGGTATTCATTTCCAAATCCAAAGAGACACAATCCATGCCACCAAGAGAGGCTCTATCCTTCTCAGTTGATGGATCACTTTGCAAAAGATCAGGATGTGTTGAGAGCATATCCTGGGATCTCACAGATTCCCTTTCTCCTGGAACTTCTAGAGCCTGTGAATATAATAATAAAAAAAAGATGAGTGAGATAATTGAGACCTAGACAAATTTAGCAAAAAGAAGGGGTTAGTGTTAAACTTATGTATGTACACCAAAATACATCTATATTCCTTAGAGCAAAAAATAGCAATCAAAACTGACTAAACAGACAAAGCAGAAATGTCTGTACGTCACATGAGTATTTAGAAATTCAGATTCACATATGCTGACCAGGAAGTTCAAACATGGTCAAGCTTCTGCTAATATATTACTGCACCTGAAGCTTTGCAAAATGTTCACCTCTTTTTATCATTTAATGACTGTGGATGCAAACGATTAACATGCTCTCAACATATAACATTTCTTAGCTAAGTACCTTGTGAAGATTCCCAGCATGAAGACTTGAAATGTGTCCAAGCTTCATTACCATGGAATGCAGTTCCTTCGCATTCTCAGTGAGTGGACCCACCAGAGGTTCCATAGTTTTGCAAGCTTCCCTAACTTTAATGTTATATGATTGGTATAATGCCTTTCCGTGAATAAGAGGCATACTAGCATTATTCTTCTCTCTTTCCTTTGAAATCGCTTCAGACATAACAGTTACATCAGCGCATAGAGAGGCTTCAAGTGGAAATAAAATTGTATTTGCCTGTTGAGCACAAAACATAAGATTTTCAGGTAAATATATTGATCTTGGGGACGAAATTTAATGAACAAAGAGAAGCAGTGACAAGCCTTGGAAAGATTGGTCATAAGGGAACTGTGCACTGCAGCGGCTTCCTTCCCCAGAGTGTACACATCATGTAACCCATCTGCTATAGCTAAAACCTGCAAATAATTCACCAGGAACAAGAAATAATTGATCCAACTACATTGTCAAGAACAACAAAAAATAGTGTAACTACATAAAAAGACCACCAGATATGAACCCTCTAGTTCATCAGTTGAAGAGTTAAAATCATCATAGAAGTGCATTACCAAACATTGAGCTAAATTGTAGAGAATTCATATCTCTAATATAAATAATGTTAATTTCTCAATTCAAGGTCAATTTAGTTACAAATCATTTGCAGACTTCCACAGCCCAATTCACACAATTGTCTTGACTAACTCTTATGCAACCTTAAAACTCGAAACAAAAAGATCCATCAAGATGATATTTGATTATGTACCTCCTCGAGCAAGGAACCACATTCAGAAGTCAAAGCAGTGCGGTCCTGTGATAGATGTTTGAATCCAGATAGCAATGCACTTGCTTCACAAGCATGTTCATACATAGCAACAAGAACATCCTGCAGGTTTGCTGGCAAAAGATAACAATCTATTATACAATGATAAATACAGGGATATAACTTACAAGTTCCCACATTGGATGATAAAAAGAAACAAAGCAACAACTTCATAAGTAGGAGTGGCATACCTAAAAGCAGAATTTGCTTTCACAGAGACTACTGAAACCTGGTTATTTGCTGAAAACAAGCCTTTTCCAGCAGCTTCCAGGCTGAGCTGGCCAAGTTTCCATTCTTGTTCTGCACCTGTTTGTATAAGTAAACCATAATGGAAGAAGTGTGGAGAACTTTCAGATTCTGAGATTTGGTGATGCCCATATATTTTGTTTAGTGGTAGTTGTGTAGCTGAGTACTATAGAGCATAAATCAAAGGGTAACAAAAATAAACACAAGTTATGGTACAAACAAGTAAACACAGCCTATACACTAGCACATCAGAACAATTAACACCACAAACCACAAGAAACCAACAGGCTATCTTCAGCAGATGCAGTGCAGCCTTTTAGAAAACACTAAACTGATCCATCTTGTTTAATTGAGTGGGGCACAACAATCTCCACAGAAATTTGGATATACCCATGCACACATGGATAGCATCGAGCATAACTTTAATGGAAATACGAAAAGGATGAATAGTCAACTTACATGTAAAAGAATGATATGCTGCATCTAGACGTGCCAGTAGATTCAAGAAAGTTTGATGCCAGGCTCTGCCTTTGTCCGTAGATTGTTCAGAAGCTTTATCCTCAGGAACTAAGTAAAGTCCATCTCTGGATGCTTCAAACTCCAAAACAGAGGTGCAAAGTTTAACAAGATCAGATGCCTCTTTTTGAACCACTCGAAGCAATTTCCTTCTTTTTAATAGATGACCATGAAATTCAGGGGGAATTCCTGAACCCTTTGCCATTGAACCACCTGCACTGGAAGTATTTGGTCCAGCACAGGCCCATCCCATTGCTCTCTCAAGTTGTCCTTCAGCCGAAACAGAAATGCTTTCACAAGCTTGCAGGAATTCAATTGACCTTGTTAATAATGAGACCGAAGATTGGATCTTATCCAACAAGTTGCTTCTGTTCAAATTTAAAATCAAAGAGATGAACTTATCATCACTAAGAATATTTTGTGACAAAACCTTCGCCTTCTGTGCATGAGGCGATGAAATATCATGTAACCATTCAACCTGAACTATTTCCAAAATGATTTTACGCAGAGCCTCAGTGAGTTCATTTAATTGCCTTTTCATTAACGAAACTGCAGTACGGGCAGCTCTAGCTGTTTCATGAGCATTACAATACTCCTCAAGCATTAATGCAACCCTTCCAACAGCAGCAGAATCTCTTTTAGGCTGATCTGATTCTCTTATTCCTTGACTGAGCTGCAGTAAAGCACTAATTTCTTCATCTAACTTTAGGATGAGCGCAGGAGCAATCCTTTCTGTAACATACCGGAAAACTTGTTTTTCCACATGGATCGCAAGCTTCTTTTTAAGATTCATGTAAAGTTGATTGGCATTAATACTATGCTCAAAAGAAGATGAAATCTCACGCATGCATAAATCAAAAACTGAATCAAAAGATTGAGTTCCCAAACAAAAAAAGCATGATCCTTCAATATGCCAGCTGAAGGCCACACCACGTCAGACAATGAAGAACCCAAAGACAAAGCATCTTTAACATTGGAAATGGGATTATCTATGTGAGGAAACATGCCAGATGATGATAGCATACGGTCAAGTGATTCCAGGTCAGCAAAGGGCTTTGTCAAGATTGAAAGGAGGGCCTTAATTTGTCTAAAATGAAACTCACTTTCCTGATCATGATCCACCAAAGATGAGACATACTGTTTAGAAGAAAGCAATGAATTCATGACACTGTCTTCTACTTTCTTAAGTGACGAAATACGCATATCTTTCTGGCTCCATGTTTCATGCAGTTGTTCCAATTGTGCCCTACAGATTTCCTCCTGTGAAGCTAGCTCCTCTGCTTCTTCCCATGATAGATGTTCTCTACCTCTAGCAGCAGCTTCTTCAAGAGCTATTTGCTGCTCAGTAATTCTGCCAACTTTCACAGCGTAGTTCTGTTCCAATTCAGTAAGAGATGTTCTCTCAAGTTCTACCTCAATCAGCTTCCCTAGAGCATTATCAACAGAACCACGTACCTCAGAAATTGACCTCAGGGTTTCCTTTACCTCTGATTTATGTGGAACAACTGATCTGATAAATTCTGGAAGAAAAGCTTCAGTCATTTGTTCAATCAAGTTGATACTTGAGTGCAAAGCAGCCTGAAAAGTAGAAGCCCAGTGCCTAGGACTGGGCTTTGCATAAGCAGCACTTGTTTCAGCTAAGGTTTTCCCAATAACTTCATGCACTTCATCAACAACTCCAGAGATTAGTGCACATTTTTCTATGTGTTGTTCGAAAACTTGCAAGCCCATTCCAGCATCAGCTTGAAAACCAGAATCATCTGTCCTAAATTTAGCTTTTCCAATAGCTTTAGTTGAGAGCTCCGACACTTTGGCTCTAATATCACTATATAACTGACCCACAGCAATCCCAAGAATAGAGAGCACCTTAACTGTTGTCTCTTGTACATCACCCTTGGCTGGAGTTTTGATCTCACCCTGCTGAGGACTTCCTGAATGTGACAAATGAGTACTATCGCCATCCTTTAGTGAAGGCATTTGAACAGAGTTCATAAATGCGGAAAGTATCCGCTCTTTGGATTGCACTTCATTATTCAACCCAATAGAATTCATCAGTTCAGAACACTCCCTCGCAAGTCTTTCCATACAAGAAACATAACTTTCCATTTGATTCAAGAGATCCCGATATCTTTGTTGTACTAGATTAATGCCTTCACCTTGAACCTTAGCAATGACTTCTGCAGCCTGCCTTTTGGCAAGGGAAAGCATATCTTGCGATGTACTCCTTACAGATAGCTGCAAGACTTGCGCCCAGCTAGTGATCGGACTGGTTGTGATGTAGTTAACCGGAAGAACTTGCTTCAAGACTAAAGAATATTCACCAAGTGACTCTAAAGCAGAGGAAAGTCCACCCTGTAACTCGGATAATAATTGAGAAACCTCCCTATCCAATTCCGAGCACTGTGCTCTTGTTGGTTCTGGTACAACTGTAAGTGGGACTCCTGATTCTGGGACGGCTGAAATAAGGCTCAATGCCTTGTCCTTACAATTCAATTGCATGCATGACTCAACGCACGCAACAGAGTTCTCCCGTATAGCCTCAAGAACCAGTGCATGTTTTTCCACCCATATTGCAAGCTTGTTAGCTTCATCAACTGCCGCAGCTTTTGCTTCTGTTAACTCGTGTGCATGAATTTCAAATGAAGTGCGAGATTTCTCAGCAATTGATGTAGCATCAGCTAGGACTGACTTAGCCGACATTTCATGCTGCAAAACACTTGATCTCTCCTTCTCAGCATGATAAAATATAGCTGATGCCGCTTCATACTGATCTAAAATATCCAAGAATTTCTGCACATAGTAAAAGTTAGCAAGAGATTAAAAATATTTTATTTGAAATACTTACTCTGTGACTAACAAAATTGTAAAGAATACCTTTAGAGAAGATACCGTAGCTGGCAAATTAGTTAAGAAAAGATCCTTGTGCTCCTGGGAAAAGGAAAGCATCCAATCAGATGACAATAATAATAAAAATAATTTAGTTCTGGATAGGCAACATCTACAAAATGGACCTCAATCCTGAAACAGTAATCATATATGTACTAGTGTGAAAGATGGAATCAGTGAGGCTATATCATCCATTTTATTCCTACAACCTAATCAGAACCAATGATAGATAATGAAACTATTATTTCATCATGCACTAATAACCTAATATATATTCCTTAGGAATAAATTAAACAAGAAAGGTTGGCAATAACCATGCATACAACATCAGTTAGATAATTTGATAGTGTCCATACATTTGCTTCAATCATTGATAAATACAAATTTTCCATATCAAACGGTACGCCATCATCTTCAGTAACTAACTTCAGCCACCAAAAATAAATTATTCATAGTAATATGTTGGTAAAGGGAAAACACATGTTTGGAAGTACTTCTGATGACAAATAACAAATCTAAAAGTGCAACCTTCATGCTAAAGTCCCCTGACCACTTCAAATTCTAAAACCGGTGTATATTTCTGGTAAGTTCTGCTTTGTAAATACAATACGAGTGCAGATTTTCCACAATGAAGCGTGTGTTTAGTAACACCTCCCTGATAAATTAATCACAAATGATAGATGCAGAGAAACTTTCCAAGTCGAATAGGTATTAGTTACCTGCAAGGGAACACGGTTTCTTGAATTCTAGAAGAGAACAAGCTCAAACTAACTGCTAATTCCATTCCTTTCTTCTCTTCACCAGCAATTCCTGCTTCATCTTGGATATTTCCACGTGTCCATTCAATCAATGGATCCCAAACAAATACTTCCAACAACATCAAGATGATATCTTTGTTCTTCAAGAGGACAGCCATAACTTCCTCACAAGTAACTCTAAAAATACCTTCCACGCCAGTCAATCCTAAAGCTGATTCAATAGTTTGAGTGAGACGGAATGGAACAATTTCTGGAATCTTCAACCTCTTCCCTTTATCAAAGCATATGTTGTAATCAATATGAACTACATCCCCATTGCTGAAATCCATAAGAATGTTGTCCAAATGTCTATCTCCAAGACCCAGTATATGGCCAACTATGCTCATGGCTGCTACACTGCTGGAGAATCTGCAGTTAGAAAATGATTCATAGTTAAGCAATCGTCAAAAGCAAATTTAGTTGTCAGCCATTAAAATTATTATAAAATCAAGAAGAATGAAGGGCTATCATAGGACTCTTTGGTAATCTGCATTATGTTGAACAAATGAGTAACCAATAATTTGTTCAACAATGCATTGTTGACCTTCTTTAAATTCATTACCATATGTATTAAAATAGATCATTGCATGGCAAGCGTTACTTCACAAAGTTACTTAGGCCCTGTTTGGATTCATTATCTGCTAATAGTTAGCTAGCTCAGGAGTTTCTCTCCCTTGCACTACTCTTGTCTCTCCTTTGTATTATTTCTCTTCTTAATGAAATGTCCTTCATATTAGCTTGACACACACACAGCTCCTGCGTCATTCGAAAAAAAAAATAGCTAACTATTAGTTGCTATTAGCTGGTTTGGTCCAACTACTGAGATAGTTGTTAGTTGGGTATTCAGCTAACAATTAGCTGGACCCATTTGGATCCAAAGGAGCTAACTATTAGCAACTAAATATTAGCTCTAAGGATCCAAACTGGGCCTTGTACACACAAAATTCTTAACCAGAGTTCCTAATATTAACATAGTTTTATTAAATTTTAAATAATGAAGATGCCCTGCACACACATCAAACTCTTGTCAACGCTAGTAGAATCAAATCCATGACAAAATGCAGTGCAGAAAACTGGGAAGACTCTCTTCACCTCAGCTTCCATCGAAGGCCCAAACACCAAATACCAAGGACTAGGGATTTGCAACCATAAAGTTCAGCAAATCCTCCTCTTTCTTTCTTCCAAGAAAAAAAGCAAATGTCTTTTTTCTTTCAACTATTGTTTAAGAATATGCCCCTTACTCATTAAGGTTTAAGAGTGCACCAGTTAACTAAAGCAGAAATTCAATTTAATACATAATTATATATACTCCCTCCAGTGAGTAATTAAACGTTTATATAAAAAATAAATTTAGCTTGAAAACATGTAAGTTATGTGTGAATTGTACTGAAAAATACTGCAGGATCTTATAGGTGTGAAGGATTTTAAGAATATATTCTAGAAGAAATTAGTGGTCAAAGATATACATTGAAGACTATACAAAGTCAAATGTGAAAATTATTTGTTAACCGAAGGAGTTCTCCCCTATGCCTAATGCAGGAATGGTTTCCCGGAATACCAACAACTAACAGCCTACTCGTTCTTTGAGAAAGTGGCAACTAGTAGCAGAGAAAAAATACACAACCTTTTCTCAGTAGGGTCAGGGTGTTGAGCTGCTGGCCCCCTAATAGTGGCAAAGAGCAAGTGGTGGTGGATAATGTAAATTTAAATTCTATGTTCAAAATAAAGGTGCCATGCTTCCACATACCTATTTACTTTGGAGTTAAAGTTTCTGAACCCTTCACTTGCACACCACATTTCTTGCCACAGAATCTGTTTCGGAGTCTCATTCATAAGCTCCAATAGAACTTTTCTTTTAACGTCTAGTGGCCAATCTCTTCGTGAGACTACCCTTTTGATCCCTTTTTCTTTCAGTGCTGGTATAATCTTTCCATAGAACATGTCACTTGGACGGGGAACAGGTGCAACAGGGTTGTGAATGTTACCAGTGCTAACTGAAGATAGCTGTGCCTCTGCCTGTGCCTGTGCCAACTGTGAGCGCTTTTGCCATGATTTGTACACATTGTATATACTGCTTACATTTTCTACCCACTGGATCAGTCCAGCTCGTCCACTAACTGGTGTAACGGAATAGAACCGTAGTGTGATATTTCGACTTCGAGTGTTGGAAGACGAATACAACAAGCTATTTATCGCTTCCAACAACTGCATTATCCGTGAATCAAGGCGTAAATCTTCCCGACCCTTGAGAAGGTAAGTGTACCTCTGACCATCTGATCCTTGCAAGATGAGCTTCTTAGGCCTTGTCTTCGTTGAAAGTATCGTCACCTCTTTGCAGAAGGAAGATACAGTTACAGTGCCATGGTTTCCAGAAAAAGATTCTGAGGAACCGAGTATATTCTTCTCAAAACCAGGCATTGGAATGTCAGAGGTTGACAAAACAGCTAGCTGTGGAGCAATTTCACTTAACATTACACATGACTTTCTTTGATGTGTGGCTAAAGAAGCAGCAATTGAATCAAAAGGTTGCCAAATCTCTCCTAATGCTGCTGGAGATCCAGGTGGCGTCTTGAGGGTTGTGACTGCAGATTTCAGCTTAGCATTGTATTCTTTATGGAACCACATCTCATGGGGTGTTTTTTGGTTCACGAGATGTAGGCGCCAGACGGCGTTCCAAAGCTACAATTATTGGAGTCATAACAGCAGAATATTTTGCAGCATTGATCTTGTTCTTTTCTGCTGAACTCAGTGTAGAATTTGCAGCAACCCTTGCAGCTTCGTCTTTAAGTATATTGATTCTCCTCAAAACATCTGCATTTAAATAGAAATTTGGACAGTATTAGCATCTGCATCTGTCCTCATGAAGTGTAGTTTACAACTTTACATGGCAGAAGTACATTGTCATCTAGTCCTTGAGGCCCAGAAGACAGGTTAGTACAGAACTACAGATATACCAAAGGCTAGATACAAATCTTCTCTACATGTACATTGTTTTGTGCAACAGCATGCTGGACAATATACTTCCAATTGAACTTACAGATGAACTACTCTACCCCCAGTGACAAGAAAATTTCATTTGCATATAAGCAAACCTTTTAACAGTATAGTCATTTTGTGCAGCAGTAACTGCATGATATGCTAGGTAGATGTCATGTGACTTTTTTATCAGGCGCGTTTGTACTTTGTTAAGGTGCTAAGCGTGTGGTGCCTGTGCCTGTGGGCTGCAAACTTGGTGTGTCGGTCTTTGGGGGTGTTTTTGCACTTTGGTGTTCTTATTTCTTCTTGCTAATGCAATCATACACAGCTCTCCTGCATATTCATGGGTGGGGTGGGGGTGGTGGACTGTATGCTTCAACAAGATTTTTTTTCCATTTGCATACAAGCAATTGCTTCTAAAATATAGCAAGCTGAAACAGAAGTATCTCAAGTCATAAATCATAAACATTCCAGGGGCACCATCAATCCTAACACATATATGCAGCGAGTTTCATTCTTTTATGGCACTGGAAAATATGGAACCTAGTTAACTTGTCATGTACAGTAGCACACAACACTAAAGGAACATGTAATTCCACAAAGCACAGAACAAAACATACAAAATTTGTAATAAACAAACCTTAGGGTGCTCTTCATGTTGCAGACACCTTTTAAAATCAACTATATTTTAGTATTTTACCAATTATACCACCTAACCAATAACATCCGTTTCAAGTCATAAATTTAAAAAAAAAAAAAAAAAAAAAAAAAAAAAACATATTACTCTGGTTGGTAGAGACTACAGACTCGATTGTGAGGGAAAGCACAGCAGTGTCAGGCAGAGCTGAACCTTAAACTAACTATGTAGGTATCTAAGTTTTTAATCAAAACCGCGCCTCCTAGTTGATTCATCAGCACAGCATGAGGGGAAGGGAGGCTTACCTGAATGGAGATCTTGTAATGTGCTGAGCCATTGTTCCTCCCAAAGAACAGTAATCATACCTAGCTCCTCAATTGCAAGCTTAACATCTTTAACTAAATTGGGGTATAGCTTAACCTATGGACAACAGAAAGGTTCCAAATAACATTAATTGGAATAGCCGCTTATAGACTAAAGCAGATAACCATAGTCTAATATGTAAGGTACTATACCAGAAAGTCTGATATGTGCTGAAGCTCGTCAGAGGGTTCTCCTTCACAAGCACTGATATCAACCAATGTAGGATATACAATAGAACAAGGAGATAGCTTTCCTAGCTTCAGCAATATACCCTCCAAAAGTTCCCTTACTATCTTCTCAGGGTGGGAACTCAAGCGTGCAAAAAGTTGAGGTATAATCTCCTGCATGTTTCCAAAGCATATACTTATGCGGTAAGTATTATCATACACCCAAAATTATAGAATATAGGACACCATCATGACGTACCTGCCATGGCAATAAAGGAACTGTTGAAAGCCCACTTTCAAGTGTTTCCTTCAGTTCCACCCCATAGTTCAACATTATGTGAAGGAGATACAGCATCGCACGCATAGTGTAGCTTCTTGTTTTCCCTTTCAAAGCATCATGATGATATGAAGGTTGACGCTCAGTTGATGAATGAGAAAGGTACTGAAAATAAGCATGTGCCGCATGCCCGAAGAGTGATACCCTCCTTTTCCTTAAAGACCACCATACTTCAGTAAGCTTGCCAATCAAAGGTGCAGTGTCCTTTCCAGAATCACAATTACAAAGAACCACCAGCTCTGATGCTAGAACTGAAGAGGGATCATCACCTTCACGGGCCTCAAAGCCTGGTGCTCCAGCTGCAGTTTCTATCAAACTAATAGCCTGTTCAATAAGTAAAGATATGGGGCATTCTGGTGCATAATTGTAACACCCTGGTGTCACTGGATATTCACAACCCACATTATTTGCATGTTTATCAATGCAGATACTTTTGATTATTTCCCCCACCTCAGATTTCTCGTCATCTGTCAAGTGATATCTATCCGGGGAGAGTTCAGACTGAAGAACAGGGGACAGTGAATTCTGCAAATTTGAATCGGTTCCAGACAGAGAATAGCTGGCATGAGCAAAGCACCAGGATGCATAAGCAAGCCAAGCCTTACCCATGCTAGGGCAAAGTTGACAGGATATTTTCCGAGCAGTGCCTACGATTTCTTGAGCAAGTCCATGATAATCCAAAGTCGAAACAGACACACTATCACCAGATAGAAGTTTCTCTTGAAACCCATCAGAATCACTGAAATCTTTTATTACCTTTGGAATGATTAAATTCAAAGTATGAGTTGAGTTCTCTTGCTCCATCCAGGTTGAGAGTTTCAAACAAGCCCTAGCAACTAGGGAATGTGAAGTGCCAATGCCAGATGAACAACTAATTGTAGACAGAATGCTAGCACGGACCAGTGACCACAGATCAGATAAAGCCTCTTCATTATTTCCCTTTTCATGTTTCAGCAAGGCGCCTTCATATTTAATGTTCAATTCAAGTATTTCCTTGTCCATCTCATCAGATGACTTCAAAGGATGATCTAAGAGGTACTGGTTCAACCGAGTAGCCAACATAAAGTTGCTCTGCTTTCTAGAAAGACTTGCAAGCTTCTGACAGAGAAGAAGAGTGGATAAAGAAGATGGCTGTGTATTACGGTACACTTTGAAAACCTTTAGCCACATGCTGCAATCTTGATGCATGTTATCGACAGGACCATGCAGTGCTTTCAGTAAAGAATCCATTATTGATTGCGATTGACTAGGTCCATTTCGGCAGGTCAACCCCAAGGCTTCTTCGAAAGCAAATATGCAATGAAGCTGGCCAGCGCAAGCAGCAGCTTCAGGCAATCCATTGATTGGGACAACAGAGAGTGCTTCATCCAACATCAATTTAGCCTTATCAAGCTCCTCTTTTACGCCCTCTAATTTGCTATTAGATTGCAGCATTCCACGCAAAAGCATAAGTTCACTTCTCTCAAGTGAGACCTTTGGATCAAGGGTGAGCTCACTGCTGCTTTTCGGAGTCAGGTCAAGATAACCCCAAGCTGAATCAAAGTCCCCCTCATCAAAGCATGCCATTGCATGAATAGCATTAAGTTCATTGCCAGCACTTGTTAGAGCACCTGAATAAGGTTTGCCGGCATGTACAGCACGGAGCACCTGTAACTCAGCAAGCCAACTCTCTAAGCATTTCCAATCTGAAAGGGATGTGTAGCACTCAATAACACGTTCTATGATGTACTGAATGCCATCAGATTTCATGGATGTAAGAGCTTCCTCTGACTGCAGTAGATGTGAATAATGCGCAGCAGCCTTTTCATACTGCCCCTGGGATTGATAGATCAGTCCTGATATCCAGGAGAAGTGATTGTCACGATCAGATACGCCCGAACTAGTTGATTATCTTGCTCAAAGTAAGAGTAGAATGTTGATGCAGCCCACTTCTGAAGTCCAACTAAGGCGTCTGTTTCATGACATCTGCAGAGTGCCAGGGAAGCATGCCGGAGGACCTTCAGAACATCTGCTTCTAACCTCTCTCTAAAGGTATGATGACTTTCAGTAGCCACTCCTGTGTGACTGTTGCCTCTAAGGGATGATACAGCCAGGTTTCTAAGATCTACCAGCCGCAGTGAACAGTAGTGAATGACTGCATCACTACAATGCATAGCTAATCCTGCATTCAACATTGGATCACAAATTCGTGAAAACCACTCTTCACAAACTCGTTTGTTTGCATGGAAAAACACGGAACTTGCTTTTGGTGGGGGTGACAGAACAAAGGAACCTTCATATGCGTTGTAAGCATATTTTTTCAATGCCTCAACAAAATCCAATAGAAGACGCATTGGCAACAAGCAAATGTCAGCTGGCCCTATATACCTTCCTTCACCTTCCTTAGCTTCCAGCGTCAATACATTTGTTACATCCAAAAGCATGCGTTCTAGAGCTGCAAATGTCTGAGTGGGACCACCTAGATGAGTTCGAAGCCGAAGGTTAATGCAGTGCCGGGCAGCTTCATGGATTCCCCACCAAACAGCAGCATAATTATTTACAGAATATATTCTATCAATAGTATTTCTGTCAACACCAGGACCCTTGGGGAGTTCGTTCCCATCAGCATCTCCAAACATATCAGTTTGACCAGAAAGCATATCTTTCTTCCCACGGTAACTAAAGACCAACCGTTGCACCCAAGACGAAAGAGGTAACTTCAATCTGAGAGAAAGGTAACTCAAAACAGAAACAAGTTGCTGCCAGTGGAGTTTCCTAGGCTGTTGCTTCACAGCAAGCACATGCCTCCAGTTCATGCAATGGTTGGACATGTCAGCAATATCTGAGGAATTAAGATAATTATGCTTGTCTGCAAACAAGCCAAATGCATATGTTGTGATAGGCAAGGTGATTGAAAATAACCTTAAGAATGCATCCTTTACATTACTATCTGGATCACTAAGCTTGTCTAGCAGAACCTGAGTGACAACATAGAAATTCATGGGATTGATGAGCCTTCCCAGAAATAATAACTCCAAGATTATTGCAACATGGCACCTTACTTTAGGCTCCCTATCATACGCACAATCCAAAACAGCAAAAAGGATATCATTTGAAAGGGTAGCATCCCAGATGACCTCATAAGAAAAACTGAACTTGTCCACATCCCTCTCCCATCCATGGATCAATTTTTCAAATGAACCTATCCAATCTAGAGCCTCTAATTTCAGTGTCAAGGATGATGATGAATTAAGGCCCTGAACTATGTATTTGCCATATTTGTGCACAAACATATTTTTACATTCACAAGAAATATTCTTTTCTGCCACAACTGGCTGCATTTTACAGCCTCCAGAGCCTCTTTCGAATGGTTCAGATGTTGGCATATTGCTTGAGAGTTCCACATTGCTCAGTTTGTGTAGTGTGGAGAAAATCTGAAACTGCATCTCAAGGAAATTATGGAAAGGGGCACCAAATGGGTCAAGCTTCTCTGATATGAATGATACCAAATTAGTTGTTCTCTCATTTCTCTTTTTTGTATCCAGTGCAATCGTCACCAGGAGAATCTTGAGATCAAATTTCATTAGGGAAAGCAACTGATCCTCTGAATACTGTGCCCAACAATGTACACCTGAGTTTGAATTGTTTTTCCTTTCACAATTAGATTCTAAGGATAGACTATGGATATCAGGGTAACTTACTTGCCCTTCCTCAAGCTGAGATTTTATCAGCTCCAACTCATTCATTAATGATGCTATTGCTTGATCAACTATATCTTCCAAACCATGCTGTAAGCAAAAAAGGTAAGTAGCTGCTGAATTTGCAACCACGGTGTGGTTAGGATGAAGACGTAACTTAGATAAAACTGAACTGAAGTCAAGCAAAGCTCCAACAGAAGCTGCACGGAGCCCCAACTTTTGCAGTGATAGAACTTGCAGGTTAGTCTTAAGTGCTGCTACCAACTGTGCTGAGGAGGCAACTTTCAAGCTCTGGGCCAACATATCCACAAAATGGACATAAAATTCAGCGAACCTTTCCTGAAGAATCTCTGCAAGCAAGACCAAGCATTTGAATGCTTCTTCCATCCTCTCAGACCAGCCAAGGTTAGAGGCTATCACTGATGCACATCTTAAAAACTGAGGAGCTAAACCTTCCAGAGGCCCAGCTACAAGTTCCCTTAGGTTATTTCGCTCAGCCACACCAGAAGCCATAATCTGCAGTACAGTAGAGAAACAAGCAAACAGCGGACGGAGCCTCCCAGAATTATGGCTGGCTGCAATGTTGGGATCATGCACAAGCCCCTCCATATCGGCCAAGAACTTGGGCAGTAATCCAAGTGAGAACTGCAAATTCCCAAGCCAATGCCACTGAAACTGCGGAAAACAATCAATGATCATGCTGCGATCGGCATCAGCTAGGTCCGGCACAAACGCCCACCCAAGAAGCAGGTCCATGATATCAACAAACTGTGGACGGAAGCAGTGAGGGAACTTGGCGGCAACCAGCGTAAGCAGGCTGAGCAGACACCGGAGCACGGCGAGGGACGTCCGCTCATCCTCTAGCACGTCACGGCAGGCGGAAAGGAGAGGCGGCACGAACCTCTCGACCGGGGCCACGTCCCCGGTGGCCAGGAGCTCCCGGAGCCCCTCTGCGACGAGAGCAGATGAGGAGGGGTCCCCCAGGAGCGGCAGCGCCCAGGCGACGAACCCGTCCGGCAGGCCCCCCGGGGGGCTTCGTGCGAGCACAGCACCGCGCAAAGCGCCGCGTATGCCGAAACCGCCGCGCGCCGCACGGCATAGGACCTGCACAGCAAACAATAAAGCACGAGCCGGGTGAATCGAGTGATTCGTCACGAATGGGGAAAACGAGGAGGAGGAGGAAGGTTCACTTACGCATCGTCGGCGAGGAGGACCGAGAGGGGCGGGGCGAGGAAGGGAGCGAGGGCAGGTAACAGGGGGCGGTTGGGCGGGTGGAGGAAGGAGAGACGGAGGTTGGAGAGGGCGGTGGTGCGGGAGGTGTCGTCGGAGGGGTGCGGGGGATCGCCGGCGGCGGCGGAAAGGAGGGAGGAGAGGTGCTGCTGGAGCTGGTGGTGCGCGTAGGAGGGGCGAGGGTTTTGCATTGTCGCGACCGCCACGCCGCCAATCTCATCGGCCGCCGCGCTGCCTAGACCGCCCGGCACGGAGAAACACGAGAGCAGTGTCTCTCGCGACGGCGTCTTCTCTTGTGGAACGCCCGGTGAACCGACGGTTCAGATCATAGAATATTCTGTTTTTAGGATTTTTTATTAATAAAAAATACTTATTTTTCACTCCAATCCACTCTAACTTCAACTGGTATAAGTAGAGTCCCATGTAAAAAGAAGTTGTATAGTCACCATAGTATGGTCTAATTCATCTATTTTTCTGTTCGTGAAAGAATCAATTTTTAAAATCCATGTCAGCTATTTTAAAGAAAAGAGTAATAACATCTATAATATAAAATAAGTGCACTGTAAAAATATATTCTATATAAATCTAATGATATTAATTTGATACCATAAATCTTAACAGGTATTTCTAAAAACTTTGTTAAAGTTTAAAATTTTGACTTAACACAACTCTAAAAATTTATCCTTTCAGAGATGGAAGGAGTAGATTTTTTTTAGTTTAACTTCATAGGATCAAACAAATCCCTACCTATACATTCCACAATGCCGAGGAACTAATGGGTAGAAGGCAAGACCTTTTGTTACAACTAGAGAGTTAGGATATGGGGAATGTGTATATTACATATACATTGTATTTCTCAATTAAATAGCTAACGTTTCTTCTTTCTTGGGGATGTGGTAGCTTCATGTTTTTGACTGACTTCTTGCATGCTGCGGTTAGACCTCTAAACATCTATCGTTCTAGTGCTTTCAAATATCCCAACAGAGGAGAGTAGTGGGGTCACTTCTACCTTCACGATTCTAGGCGGCGCCTAGGTGTGCCATGATCCCAGAAAGGCTGGACGAAGGTGTATTCGATGAAGATGTGATTAGACGTTTCAGGAGCTAGTCCACAGATTTCATAGTTGGCATTGTTTAGGATGTGTTCATGGACCGGAGCTAACAGCGTGAATGTCTCTAAAACCTCTAGCTCCAGTGATCATACACTGAGACAACGTGAATAAGGTTTATGGTAAGTGTTTCGTGTGATTGCACATGTTCCTCATCATGCATCGCCTTCCATCCTAGCTATGTTTATGGTGTTGAGCATTGTTCACTATTTTGTCCAATACCTGCCAACATCATTCCTCCCCTACCACGATGACAACATGTGCAAACATTCAGTGGTCATTGTTTTACAGTGTGTCATTGCAATCAAGTTGCTACACTGCACTCATCTGAGTTAGACTACATCAACAAGACTCGCCGAACAATTGTGTCATTGGTGTCTCCAACACCGGTCCCGTTTAAGGATATATTTTTCTAATCATTATTCTATTATGGTAATAGTTTATTTATTCCAATATTATCTCTAGTTTACATAGCATGATTTATTTTATTAGGATTAAAATCATGCATTTATATTTACTCCAAATTTGATTGTCTGTTTTATTTAAAATTTATGTAAAATATTTTTTTTTGTGGCTTGCTTTATTATTAATAAAAGATCGTCAAGAATTACATAAATCTACTTTTTGTACAATCTTTTTTAAAATAAGACGTGTAATCAAATATATGATAAAAAATCAAACATCTTATAATTTCAAACGAAGAGAGATTATATTACGACAAAAGAATTGAACATATCTTCTCCCGAACTTGACGATCCTAAAACTGCACTCTGAGTAGGTGGATATACAGACTGCCCGGCCCGGGCTGGGTCGACTCAGGACCAACTTGAGCCAGCCTGCCCAGCCACGCGATTAAATTTCTCCATTGAACGGACTACAAAAGTCCGGCGACTGATGATAGATATAGGAGTTGTGGGGGAAAAAAAGGGTACGTATAAACAGTTAGTTACAAGGCCATCGTAGCCGTAGCCGTAGCCGCCGCCGCCGCCGCCAGCCCACCGCCGTCTTGCTGTGGGATATTTGTAGTGCGCTGCTTCGTTCACGCCGCGTGCTATATATACGGCTACCGTCTGGCGCCCATAGCGGTGCCGCCGCATGCATGCCTGCCGTCTCTTCCCTGAAGCTGAAGTCAAGAACATGAGGTGAATAGCTAGAAGGAAGAAGAACTGCCCGATAATCTAGGATAACAGCCAAATACCTCTTTCTTTGAAAGACATGTCACCTCCGTCGTCTGTTAATGCTGCAACGGAGCCCGAGACGACCGTTCGGGTTCCTGTTCCTGCTCCTGCTCCCATGGATTGCGCTGATCCATGCCACACCCACTCGAAGGACTTCTTGGATGTAGGGCAGCTCCTTCTCTCTCCCAGTCTCCATATAGACGCGCATGGTGTTGTTGATTCCTCTGTAGCGTATACTATCATCATCTTTCGAGCTTTGTTGGTGATGCGTAGTGTCTCTCAATAATGTCCATTTAATTATTATTTGATAATTGCAGTGTCTCAACAGCCACGAGATCAAGCTTGGGAAGTGCATGCACAATCTTGGCTTGCTACATCAGTGCCGCTGGAGAGCTGATGATTATGCAATGAAACACTCGAAGGCTCAGGAGGGTGCTACTGCCCCTGCTGCTATAGTAGGAAATAATTCTGGTTCATGCTACATCCCTTATCAAGCACTGAAGAATGTACGTTGTTGAGTGTATCTCCTTGCTTATATGCTAATTACCTAGACATAGTGTGTATATATAACTAAATATTGATTTCCATGCATTTGACTAAAGAAAACGCAACTATTAATTTACCATGCATTTTACTATGCATTTCGATCTAATTATGGAGGCTAGCTAGCACTTTTCTTTATCATGCTATTAATTATTAATTCCCCATGCTCATGTTATTACCTCGATAACCCCTTGCTTGATGTGTTTATTACTTATTAGTTTATACAGCCATTTTTCATTCAACGGTTTGCTATTTACTCCCTTCGTCCCCTTTTAAGTGTTGCCGAGAGGAGGGCATAGGAATTAAGGCAAAAGCCAATGCCTGAACACCCCTAGAGACAATGATTTACAAGGTTCTACAGTTTTGGAATGTACTTCCATTAATATCTACCTTTTCCTCACCACTCCACAGGTATCTCTAAATAAACAAATCACAATTCACATCACTTGGCTGCCCGCTTCGTTGCTGTGCTGTATGAGCCTCTGTGCTACAGCTTAGCGCGTATAGGCAATGACTGTTATTTCGGGACAAGGCAATGTAGCTCTGACGACACTTAAAACAGGATAGAGGGAGTAGTTCGTACATTGTTGAGTTCACATGAATTTAATTGTCAACTAATCTAATACGTGTTTTGTGTTTTGAAAAAGTTAAACTTGATAAGTTTGGACCAGCAATTAGCTAAATTATTATATGAACGTCGTCCAATGCTATGCCTTATACTGCGGTCTCAAATTCTCAAAGTTTTTGGTTGATGATATACTGCAGTGTCTCAACAAGGAGGATCTCAGCGGTGGCGAAGTCAAACTCGGGAAGTGCGAGCTCTATCTTCACTCGTTGTTTGTGTGCCACACGAGAGCTCGTGAGCTTTTCGGCTGATTCACTGACTCTCAGATGGACTCATGGTCACCTTATCAGTTATCACTACTATATTGATTAGAGCGGGTAAAACTAAGAACCAAGTGCTGACTACTGATATATACATGGAGTAGTGGACAACTGGACATATGACATTTCGATTTTCTATATGCAGTTAAGTACACCTGGTGTTAAGGTGAGCCAAGCTTTAGTACCATCAAAGGCTTTTTTTTTTACCGGTTTCACAAACTTTAGTGTGCACAATGTCTGGTTTCATAGGTCGGCTAGGGTCTATTTAGACTGTGAACCAAAGATTCTAGGTTTATATAGACATTTTTCTATTTTGCAAATTTAGTCCTATTTTTATAAATAAACATATATCTATTTCATATATTATTACCACCTAAAAGGTAGTAATAAGCCATGGTATCCATCCATGTTTAACTAAAAATGCTACTCCAAAATCCTTAAACATTGCCCAAATACTCTAAGTTGTAGACACTAACATCTTTTTGTATTATGTAGTCCATATGGATCTATTTTGAATATTTATTTGAAAAGAATACGATAGTTTAAACGTGAATACGATAGTTTAAACGGCGTATAGATTGAACTGTGGTTTAAGAGATGTACTCTAGTAACATTTCGAGTGAATTCTCAAGCAATACACTGTACCACTGGCCACGTCGCCTTGCATGCAGTTTGGCCAGCCAAATGAGCTCGGGGTCAGCAAACTGGCAGCTCAGATCATGCGGTCATGCCGCAGTTTTTATAGAGTAGCTTGGGTTTTGGCCTTGAACCAAGTTACAGCCAAATGTAGAAGGGATGGCCAAATTTTGGCTTGGCCAATAGTTCAGTCGCAAGCCTTAAATTTGCCCCTGATCATGACAATACCCAGAGGTTCCCAGTAAGAACTCTGCAACAACAGTTGGGTCAGGACAAAAACTTCATTTAGGGCTAGTTTGGATTCATCCATTCCACCTCAAAATTAGAGAGGATTGAGGAGTATTTAAACTAATTTTCTCTCCAATACCCTCCAATCCCTAAGTAGAATAGTGGATCCAAAAGAGCCCTAAGTGTCGTACAATACCATGATACAAATTAGCCCCAAATAAGCCATTGATTCTACAGACGTCAGTGAATACAATTGCATTTTGCAGACACCAATTACACCCAACAAATCAGGAAGTGGCCAATGCAGCAACGCTCTCTGCACAGGAACATCAAAGTCAATGGACGTCAGTGAATACAATTGCATTTTGCAGACACCAATTACACCCAACAAATCAGGAAGTGGCCAATGCAGCAACGCTCTCTGCACAGGAACATCAAAGTCAATGGTGCCCCACTACATGTGATTTCTTTTTCAGTGCTGCCTTGAATGTGCATCCAATATGCCTTGCTTAGCTTCAGCCTGATCCAATATCTTCACTAAATGCTTCAAGCTTCTTGTGAGGAAGAAAACGTCCAGACAGAGCAGCAGTTCTCATCACCTAATAGAGCACAGGAAATTAAATGTGTCACAGCTCCCATTCAAGCATCAGACCTATGATTTGCAAGACAATTTTGGCAGTCAATATAACATGCACCTGCCAAATTTAACTCGTCTTCAAACTCATCTTGCATGCCAAATCTTCTGTGCCCGGATGATGTTACAGCAAATGGAAGGTATGGATGGAACGAGAACCCATTTACAGTATCTAAGATCAAGTTGATATAAGATTAAAATGGATATAATACAGAAATAGAGACAGACTAAGGCATCTTCAGTTGGACTGGCCTGGGGCGCTCACCCAGGCAGGTCGATCCAGCCGCGCTGGAAATCGATGGCCTGGGGAGCCTCCTGGGCCAGGCACCTTTTGCCAGGTTCACAACCAAACACGCTGTTAAACCTGCTCTGGAAATACAAGTTCAGAAGAGACATACCAGCTGCTGCTTGGAAGCCGGTTACCCATTGGCCACCTTGAAGATCATATACATGGACCATGCCATCCTATGGAGACATGGAAATTCCTCTTTCAGTTTTTGCTGGTTCAAACATATAATTAACTCAAATGAGAAAACTGGCCCTCACCTGCCCACCAGTGGCTAGATGTCTACCGCAGGGCTCAATATCAAAATATATTCTTTGATTAGTAGTATCAGCTGATCTGTACAACCTTATTATGGAAACCACATACACAAAAAAAGAACATAAGAAAAGCTTGCACAGATAAACTAGAAGGGACATAATTCCACTTAAAAATCCAGTATACTGCACCAACATAGTAGTTCAGTTCTACTTATTAACTGATGCAAAATATACTGGATTGGTATAGACATTGAAACATTGCTATAGTAATAAACATTGCTATAGTAATATATTATCAATATAAGGACAGGCTTGCTTCGATCATGAATTTATGATGGCAAGTGGATATATCTAATAAGATTAACCCGCAATGGAAAGCAAGCTTACTACACCTAACCAATCGAATAGCTCATCCGTACAACCACATAAGTATGCCATATCGAACTAGAAAGGTCAGCATTGAAACGATAAACCATATCTGCCACAAGGCGCCATAAACCCATAGCGAAATATAGCTATGAGATCTGCCCAAATGAAATATTTAACATACGATAAGATGACCAAAGAACATATTTTACCATTTACCAAAAGAAACAAACAAAAACTTTGATATGTTCATATGAGATAAGGCTTTGTATGTAACCATCAAATCATTTTTTAAAAAAAATCCAAGAATAAATTGTTCTGTAAAGGAACAAGATAGATGATTAAGCTCTTACTTGTAAACAATGTCCACAGTATTGCGAATATCCCAACATAATATGTATGGATCCTGATAAAAGAACAATAGATATTTGATATCATAGACCAAAAGGATTGAGTAAATCTATGCAAGTCATATGAACCCTGAACTCTGCCCAATAGTATGCTAACTGACCAAATGTTGAGAAAATAGGTACCTTGCGCCCTCCAGTATACAGATAGTTCCCATCTTTCGAAAAAAAAGCACCTGAAACTTTCATCAATGTTAACTGCTATTCATGCCGTAAGATTCAAATGCACACGACTGCTTTCCCAACCTGTGTGACACCACCAAGTTGGCCATGCAAGACATACAAGGGCTCCATATTACTCTCTGCATACACAGCAGTTGTCTGGCTATATGAACCAACAGCAAGCATCCCATTTTGTGGAGAGAAGGCAATTGAAGATATTATACCTGTCATGAAAACAATTGCTCAGATGCCAAGCACTTATAGCAAAGTTTGTGTAACTTCACAAGTCATACCAAAGGAAGTTCAACAATACTAGCCAAAAGTGAGCTGAGATGAGGCAATCAAAATCTTTATGAGTAAGTAAAGCTTAGTGCAAAGTTGTCGATAGTGCAGCCTCATTGATCATAGTGCTCTAAACGATAGTTATGTATGTAGACAACAAGTTGTAGCACAAACTTATTTTGTTGGTTTCATCGAATGCTATTGTTTCAGGAAAAAGAATGTGAAGTACATTTCAAGAATCTATGATCTACATACTCCAACAGAGTTTTAAGGATGCTTCAAAGCATGTCAAGGTCACCAAACTTACAACTGGAATTGTCACATACCAGTTGGCCCTTCACCTCCCTTAAGTAAAGAATATTGATCAAAATCTCTGCCAGGCCGATGAACATCAAACACTCTTATAGCTTTGTTGTATCCAGCAAATAGCCTGTAGAACAGCATACCCCCAATGAATAAATATTCAAGAAGATTTTAGTGAGTTTAATTGCCTGAATTTAGGCCACTAACCCATATATTATCTTAAGATATGAAAGTATGATATTTGACAATAAGCACTACACACAACAAAATGAGTAAGAAAACATTAATTTCTTATACTGAGAATAAGACCTAACAGAATCCCATGACTACAAACAGTATGTTTCAGAAAAAAAAAATCCTCACATAACACAAATTCAGTTTAGATTCTGAGTGCACCACACATACTTAGATCCTGTAGAATTGAAAGAAATTGAAAGTGCAGCAGCTATTTCATCCATAGCATCATATGCTCTGTATGTGCACCGGAGCTGCAATTCCCCCCAAAAATAATCAGAACCAGAATTACTTGTTAGCCACACATGAAACACAAAAAGCAAGAACAACCATCTTACTTCCCCACTGGTGGCATCCCAAAGGTGTATCGGATGATCACGACTGGTGCTTGCAAATACACATGTGGCTGGGTCTGCAAAACAATAAAAATGCATCAAACTACTTGATCATAAAGAAAGAAGGAAAATGAACATATCAAAGAACGCAATTCATCACCCACCAGACAAGGACATACACGGGTACCAGCAGAAATCGTACACTGGCTCACCCTCGTTCACCTGAAGGAATGCGCCGTAAGAATCTGCAGGGGAAAGAATTGAAACTAAAACAGCGGATTGGAAGTAGAGAACAATTGAACCAACAGATACAACCAGAACAGGCTAAGCATTCAATGCAAGCATTTACATGAATACATGATAAACTGCCACATTCGCAACAGCATAGAAACTCAAAACCAGAGACGCACCTTCACCTCCGACGGCGGCCTCGGCAACGGGCTCCGCCGCACTGTACGCTTCCTCCGGCCTGTCCAACGGAAGAAGGAAATGCCCCAGTTTTAGCCACTCGCCGCGCGCGCGCGAGAGAGCGTATCAGAAAATGTAAGCGCGCGGCTTATACAACTTACAAGTAGAACAAGCGGAGGGAGTTATCGTCGGAGCTGGTGAGGAAGGAGGACCCATCGGGCGACCACTTTACACCCTTGAGGAAGTTCTCGCCCCCACTGTTGCTGCCAGAGGAAGTGGCGGAGCGGAACTGGCGGGCGAAGTGGTAGAGCCGGCGAGGGGGACGGTCGAAGCGGAGCTGGGGCCACGTGTACTCCGCCGCCGCCTCCATCGCCGTAGCCTCGCTCTCCGCGTAGCCCTGTGGCGCCTCTTCAGTCTCCGTAGCATCGCTCACGGCGCCGCCCGGTGGCGCCGCCGCCGCTTCCTCCTGCGCCTCTGCCATCGCGCTCAGCTCTTCTCCGGCGAAGCAAAGCAACCGGCGGCCTGGGTCGGTGGAGCTGGGGTTTCGACGGGTTTCTGGCTCGTTCCCGTTTGGGCCAGGACCAAGTGGAATCATAGTCAGACAGGCCTGACCCAAACGAAGTCACAGACTCGCAGGCCGGGCCTGCAACGGCATCGTGGCCTCGTGAGATTTAGCGTATAGTGCCGGGCCCAACCCAACCCCACGTGCACGGCACGCAAGCGACTCATCTCGTCGGCCAGGCAGTTGGAGTCGCGAGCCCACTGGTGGTTGCAGTGTAGATCCGTCCGCCTGAGCCAGAGCGAGTTGTGAATCCCACGGCACGCGCCATGTCCGACGAGTCGCCGCCGCCAGCGCCGCCAGCACAGGTGGCCGAGAAGAGCCAGCCTGCTGAGCAGGCGGCAGGCGGCTGGGGCGGATGGGGCCTCTCCGTCTTCTCAGAGATCTCCCGCAGCGTGAGTCCTAAGTAGCACTTCGACCTGCCGGCTTCATACGCCATGCGCAGATTTTTGTTTTTTTAGTCGGTGGGAAAGTCGTATTAGGGTTTCATTGAATTGATGTGGTGTGGTATGTCCCAGGCGGTGGAGGTCGCTAAGAGTGCGATCGCTGACATTCAGCAACCGCCGGAGCAGGAGATGGGACCCGGTAGTGGCGAGAAAGATCAAGAGAAGGAACCGGAGGGCGAGGAGGAGGAGCGACGCAAGGCGGCACTGGACAAGCTGGAGAAGGCCAGTGAGGACTCAATCCTGGGCCAGGCAAGTACCTGCCTTGCTATTCTCAATATTGTTGCTGTTTTAGGCTTGGTAATGCCGGTGATAATGGTTGGTGAATTGCTGTTGCAATGTGTGTATGTGGGTTTCTGCAGGGACTAAAGGCCTTTGATAGCTCGGTGGAAACCATCACGACTGGTACTTGGCAAGCTCTTGGGACCGCATGGAGAAGTGGCTCGCTATTTGTTCAAAAGTACATCCCTCATTTTATATCTACTTAAGTTTCTGCTGTCACAGCCCTTGTGGATTGAACAGAAGTTCAGTGATGACAGACGCATCCCATGTTACTTGTGCTTATTACATTACATGATGAAACAGCCTAGACGACCTAGGGTTGCTTCCTCCCACTAGTAAATCCACCCAGTTTATTCTACTTATGAAATTGTGGATCTAGTTGGTTACATCTTACATAGTTACATGTGAGAACATGAAATAAAAAACTGTATATTATATAAATGATGAAATGCCCCTAGTGCTAGTATTAAGATGCCATTTCTTTCCAGTTACTGGTTGACAAATGAATACATTCAGCTACTTGTGCACATGTGTAACACAGCATTTCATAGCTGTTTCTAGGTATATAAGATAACTATGAGATTCTGAAAACAGACTTTCCATCATAAATTTGTTGCTCTCTGTTGTAGTAACTGTATGTCTTTTCTCAATTAAAAGCATCAACTATCAGCAGGTTAACCTTTCTAATGTCTTATTAATGTTCAGTAGTTAGTACTGTGTTCGTTGACAGTAACCCTGCAAGTGTCTCTCCTTTAGTTGGATAAGTAACACATTTGCTTGGTGTATTTATATCTGACTATAACATGGTTACTTTCCTAGATTGGAAAATTCAGCTTCAAGCTTGGCCGAAACCATTCAGCAAGGAGAACTGCCTTCAAAAGCATCTGCGATAGCACCAACCATTTTAGAGGTAGCTAGGACTCAGTAATTGCATTGCCTCTACATATGTGTGAAACAAATATAGTTTTAATGTTAAAGTTCAATAACCACAGACGGGGAAGTCATTTACAGCAAAAGGAATGGAAGTGCTTGAACGTGTTGGAAAGGAAACAATGGAGTTCATTGTCGAAGAAACTGGTATGGAAGTTGATAAAGGTAGTAACGGTGAAGGCGATCAGCAGACAGAAGAGGAACAGTTTGAAGAAGTCTCATTTGACAGATGCTTCTATATTTATGGAGGACCTGATCAATTAGAGGTGATGCTTTGTTTTCCCAAGGATATTATGTGTTTAGTCTTCAGTATGCCCCTTTTTTATCTTATTATTTTTAGTTGGATGTGGTCTCTTTTTTCTTTGTAATAGGAGCTGGAAGCTTTATCAAGCCACTATGCATTGTTGTTTAATAGGAAGAAGGGAAAACTTAATACTGAGCAGAAAACATTTTACGATGGAAAGCTTAAAGAAATACAACAGATTTTTAGTCTTAGCACCAATATTGACGAAGATGGACCAGAATCTGACAAAGGGAAGAAGATTGAATCAGCTAACACTGATGCTGATGCTGAGATGAAGAAGTTATGTGAATCCAGTGTTAGCAAGGCTGCTAAGATGGCTGCAGGGTATGTGCACCCTTCACTCCCATGTGAATTCAAAACTAGTATGTTGGTACTTATATTTAGTTTGTCAAGTATTTATGAAATTAATGAAATCGTGTCAATTTATAGAGAGGCATTTCTGCATGTGGTCGAATAGATAGACAGCAACTTCTTAATAAAATCCAATGATGAAAACAATATGGTAACTTTTTGCGATATATTGTCCACTCAAGTTGGTTCTAAAAATATCTTCTCCTTTAGACTTCATTTTTTGGCATTCATTTCTTTAAAAGCGTTCTTGAGATTTGAGACCATGATTATATCTATCACCTCTGCAGGTTCACCAATGCCTTGGGTGGGCTTTCTCCAAATGAGATTATCAAACGAACAACTAATAGGCTTGAGACCATTCACTCAGAGGGTGTTCATGTATGTACATACTATATAATGTGTCATCTTTGCTTATAAATTTGATATTTCTTTGAGGGGGGAAAAAATTCTTTCTTGCAGAGATTATCAGAGATGTGCTGCCTTGCAGTTTCTCAGCTTCTGGTGCTAGGAAAGTCAGTAATATCTTCTGCCAATAAATCAAAGAATGAAGATGATGAAAGTGATGTTAAGATTGATTGGCCTGAAGATCCTATTTCAAAAGCTAAAATAATTAGATGGAAGGCACAATCCATCTCTGTGGATATGGAGAAGGTGTCTACTAGTTTTGCTACAGGTAATGGACCTCTCATGCTGAAGTGATTATTCTATGTAGGAGGTCAATTTCAATTTTCACAAATGCCAACTCATTCATCTGTAGGTATCTCGGATGTCGCTGAAGCTTATGCGGCAGCTATGCAAAGTGCTCTCGCTGACAAGCAGGATGACCTCCCAAATCAAAAGTCTTTGCAGGAGAAGGTTAAGTCCATATCCATCCATCTTAACTCTGATCAGACCAGTGCTGTCAGCAAGCTACAAGATGCTCTGCAGTACCTGCCCTACGTCGTCGTATGCGCTTCAATGCCAAGCGTGTAATTGTGGTGTGTTTCTATTTGAGCATTGCCTCAATTGTTAGCCATTTATGTACATTTGCCTACGGGTACCCTTCAGGGATGCAGAATTAGGGCCTCTAGCTATCATCGTACCACACTAGGACGTGTTGGTTAGTTGTGACGTTTGTGTTCCATGGCACTTGGAAAGTTGTTGCTCTCTCTGTTTTTCCTCTGAGAACAATGCATTACTGATGTTTAATATACATACAAGCGAACTGATGTGTTCAATTTACAGCTGATGGCTTACTGCTCAGTTCGGTCTGGTTCGTGTTTTTTGTGCCATTTCAGGGAAAAAATTTTGGTCTCTGCCGGTTAAGTAGGGGCTTAGGGCATGTACAGCGCGGCTTTTTGAGCCGTCTGTATGGCGTAGGTTTTGCAAAAAGGTCCTTGTAAACGCGTAGAGACGGCACCATCGTCGTCTCACGAGACGACGAGCTGGGCTCGTGCTCCAAGGTCTAATCGCCGACCGAGCTTGCGCTGTACCATTTCGCCGTCGTCTCCAGGCGAAGCAGCGGGATCTGGCTGCGGCACACGTGAGAAGGAAGAAGCGCGCTCTCCAACCACCACCGCTGAGCTCTTCATGCCGCCACGCTGTGCATCCGAGCTCAAGACTGCCGCACCGGTGATAGCCGGCGATGGATGGAAAGGGGGCGGCCTTGGTACGCGGTTGCCGTTGGTTGGAAGCCCTTCGCCCGAGCGCATCGCCTCAGCCCTGGCCACTGTGTGTGGTGCTTGGGCGAGCAAGCATCTACTACTCGTCGATGCATGTGGCAGAACCCTCTAAATTATATGGCCCACAAGCACCTGACATTGTCCCTAAGACCTCTGTCGGCTATGCTTGTGTACCACATAACTTAAAAAGTTCTGTCGGGTGAAACCCCGATGACACCACGATCCTCCAGGATCAAATTCTTACAGAGATATTGTAGTATTACAACCATTTTTATTCAAATACAACAGAGTAGCGGAAGATTTACAAAAGATATTACAATATTTGATCAGAGTTTGATTAAACAAAACGTAACTGAGTTTGCGGAAGTAAGAAGGAACTATAGAGCCTCTGCACGAGAATACTTCAGGTGGGAGATATTCGATCATGCCAAGCCCACCGGTATGACCGAACTTAGCAGCAACAGTTAGTACCTGCAACAGGGGTCAAACAAACTCTGAGTACAAAAATACTCCGCAAGACTTACCCGACAGAAAATTGGGGAGAAGACTCAGAAATGATGGTTGATAGGAATCAAGGTAAGGCTTTAGCAAGAATCAAAGACACCTTTGCGGAAAAGCGACTAATGTTGATCCTTACTATTCATTCTTATCTGATATTTTCATTAAGCATTAAGCTATCCATCTAGGTTATCCTAGTCTAGAGCAATCACTTGTCAAGCAAGATCTCGATTTCTAAAACTTTCCATCCTCAGCAACTTTCCTCATTACTACGATGCCGGGACTCGGATCAAGTCTCCCATATCGTGGAGCACCAACGATTCGAATCGCTTTATATACCCAGCTGGGGCTTCCTAGCCACACGATGTATGCAGGACCGAACATCTCACATACATCAACTCACGCTTGCATTTCTCCAGACCAGAACGGGTCCTAGCCACGAGAGCACAGTACACCATCTCCCTACGCCGTCAGTCACAACCGTCGACGGTGCGCTCGTAGTGTGGGTACACGCTACTTCCCGTCCCGGTGTCCGTTCTCGTATGGATCGTACAAGGGAGCATACCGCCATTAGCATGCGACTAGTACTATCCAATAACCTCATGATCCCAGGGCCAAACATCGGACGGTCCTTAACCGACACAAGTGGACGACACTACACCGGGCACTAGCCCTTCCTGATGCAAGTCACTCCACCCGGCGTCTCAATTTACTCATCATCATGTTCTTATTGAGTACCCTTGACCCGATCGAAGTAAAGGATAAACAATAAGCAACATCAGGTTTTCATAAATGCCCTCAACGGGGATCTTGTGATCAACTTTTGAAAACATTTTATTTGCAAAGCTTATGCTATCAGCAAGACTAAGCATATACTAAATATTTTCAAATCAAAAACAGGTTTCAGGGGATAGTATATCAAGGTACGGTAAATGCATCAAGATAGGATATCACTCAACTCCTACACTTAATGCACCATAACATCAACATAAAATTATAAAGAACTTTTAAAATTCAAGAGACAGGGTTTGAATGCATCCGGGGCTTTACTGCGTTGCGAGAGAAGGTTAGTTGTTAATCTTGATATCCGCATCTTCAGTGGAATCACTTCAGTGGGGTTGGATCATCGAGAAACTTCTCCGAAGCTCGACCATCGTGATCCATCGCTCTCACGTGTAAACTATACGTAATAATAATGCATGCTTAACATAATGATATGTATGACATGATGCATGATGCAAGACAATCAACAAAAGAAACTTGAGTACAACTTCCCTTCACGGTATAGTTGCATCAAGAGGTCACAATTAACAGCGGCGACGACATCGGATAACGCAGCGAAATCAATATAATTAAATTGCCGAAGATCATTAGGGTTAATGACCTAGGGTCATCACTCAATCCCAAACTCAATCAACCCTACGGTGATTAAGGTTAATTACTAATTTATTAACCATTTTTACAGTTGTTGAAAGCCGCTAATTAAACTTACTACTTGATTAACTATCACTACACATGTGATATTGATTACTTCTACTACTACACAATCAAGCCATGAACCATTGGGGTGATAATGATTCATGGTCTCCAATCAACACTTAAATGGAAGCATTCCTAAGTGAAGCATTTCACTAATCATTTAAGCAATTTAAATAATTATTAAACATGTGAGCAAACTTTACATTTAAGCTATATAAAACAATGCCATGGACCAGGGGGGAAGTTTACTGATCCATGGATCTCAAACAATACCACAAATCAAACAACAATTGATTAGTCAACTAATTAATTAAATAGTTATTTTATTTATTATTTTATATCCATGAATCAAGGTAGAAATTAATTATATTATAAAAACAAACTTGCTCAAAACAGTGCACACATTTTAGTGAAGGTCACCCATAACATGAAAAGCTTGCTCCTAATTTTTCATGATTTTTGGATTAATATATTGCTCTACAAAATCAAAAACTAAGCATTTCTTAATTAAAACATGCAATTATTAAACATGACAAAATTACTTAACATGCTGCACACATATTTTTCTATGAAACTACAGCTCATGAGGATAACATATATATTTTTGTTATATTTTTAATTGCCCAGAATATTCAATTATGAAATTATGAAAAACAGCATTTAAAAACCATAAAAAAGAAAAAGGAAAACACCTTCCTCTCCTTGCAAGGGGCCACGGTCCGGCCCGGTCGGCCTGCTCGGCCCCACTCCCCGCTGCCTCTCCCTCTCTCTTGCTTTCGCCGACACACGGCCCCTGCAGTCGGCCTCCCCTCCTTCTTCCTTCGTTCGCGAGGGCAGCGGCGGCCCGGCCGGCGTTCTTGCCAACTGGCGAGAGCTCAGCGGCGTTGATGGCAACTTCGTCTTCCTCTCTACACGGGCGAACACGTCGAGCACCAACACTACTCCTATTGGTGACCAGAGAAAGGGAAACGACGGCGATGGCTAAGACTCGGCACCTCACGGCGGCGGGCGAGCGACGTTCCGTGAGGAATGGCCGTCAGAGATGAATTGGACGGGCCGGTGAGAACCAGGGGAGGCTAGGCGGAGTTATTGGTGATGTTGATTGGTTCGGTGATGTGCCGAGGGAATCGCCGTGGCGAGGCGGAGCTCTGGGCGGTGGAGTAGCAGAGCGCCCACGGCGGCGATGCTCTGTTCCGGCAAGGGTGGTACGGTAGGATGCTTGAGAGAAGTGGCGGAGGACGGAAAAAAATTAAGGTATGGCTTAAACCGATAACATTTGTGGTGCTATCACCAAACCAAAATCTCCTCAAATTATCCCTCGGTGGTTGCTGGCCTTATCACATCGCCGCAAATCAGGAGTTCACGAGTTTAGAAGACCAAAAGATGAGATTAGAATTCAGATGAGCCAAGTGGGACTGCAAGTCTGCAAACTTGGGGCCAATAGCATGCCAAAGAAGTCCTAAACTTCTAATAAAAGCCCATACGGCCAGCCCAAAGGTACAGCCCAAATAACATTTTGTTGTGCTCGACTGGTTGTCTTCTACCTTCAACCGCCTTGCTGTCAGATTATTGACTGAAACTTCCAAATCAAGGCCCATGGCTCTTGACTAGCAAAGAAGAAAGCGCTTTGGGGTGGGGATCCGCAAGCCGAGCCAAGGTAGGGCGAGCGCCCTACCTCGCCCTACCGGGTCCTCCGCCCCTGCTTGAGAGCGAGCCGACGGTAGTGACAAGCTCTTGGCGATTCTGGGACTCTAGTTGACTTGGCCGGAGACACGCCGGAGAGCGCCAGATACGCGAAGCGGCTCTCGGCGCGCCATGACCTAAACGGAGAAGAAGGTGGCGCATGGGCGATTTCGGGCGAGAAGAGGGGTTGCGCAAGCGGGTTCTAGAGTTGCACAAGGACGAGGTGAACGCGGTGGTTCTCTCAATTTAGCCGAGGACGGCTTGGTGGCGGTGTTAGGCGCCGGTGGGTGAAGGACGACGGCGGCAGCACAGAGAAGAAAGAGGAAGGGAAGACGGCGACGTCGATGGTTTTTATAGGACCGGGGTGAGCTCGAGTGTAGGTAGTGAGTTCGCGACGACGTGCAGGTGCTCAGGTGCGCGGAAGATCGGCGAGGGTGCGAGAAGCGCCACGGCGACGGGGCGACCGACCGGCATGGGCCAACGAGCAAGGTGTCACCCCCCTGTTGATTACTGTAGCAGCAAGCTGATTTTTCTCCCTTTCCAAATTACTCCCAAAACTGTGTAAGAACTTGAAAAATTTCCAAAATAAAAGTTGTGCAAAATAATGAGCTCTACAACTTTTATTAAAGAAGTTTCATCAAATTTCAAATATTTTTGAAACTACAGTTTGAAATTGAAAAAGGATTTAAATTCAAACTTTTGGGATTTCAAAATTACTTTCAAATTTTGAATAAAAGATGAAAATCTCCAAAAATAAAAGTTGTTCCATTTTTCAAGATCTACAACTTTTATTTATAAAGTTTTTCATGAAACCAAATAGATTTTGAATTGAAGTTTAAAAATCAAAAGGGGATAATTCCCAATTTAAAGAACTTTTAAAATTAGTTTAAATTTTATTCAAAAACTTGAAAAACTTTATATACCAAACTTGTAGAGCTCAAATAGATGCATAAACTATATTTTGGAAGTTTTCCCAAATTTCAAATATTTTGAGCACAAATTGAAAAGGGGCAAAAGCACTTTTGAAATTCAGGGTTTTTGAAAAGGAACTTCAAATTGAATCTTTGGGCAATTAATTAATGATGTTGTGGTACTTTTCAAAACCAACCAATGGCATAGTTTTAAAGTACAAAGTTCATACTTTAGAATAGTGCCAATGGTTAGCAACTTTTATTTAGAAAATTAATTATGGTTAGCTCCCAGAAATTAAAAATGAAATTGAAATTCCAACACTTAAACCAATCATGGAAAGAGTTGGCATTTGAATTCTAAATTCAATTTTTGTTCTTGCTTTGCATCATTTGCTTGTAAAACATAGTTAGGGTGTGAATTAAGGTTAGCCAAGCACTTGCAAACATCAAGGTTGATTTTAGTTGGTTGCTTTTATAAACGAGAATCAAACATGTGAATGGAATTTAAATGGCATACACATACACATATGATATGAAAGAGCGCCAACAACCCTAGAAATTTATAAACTTATTTTAGTTATTCATGTCATGGTCCTCTAATCATGAATGCTCATGCAATGCTTATGATGACTGTGGCGGGGTTTAGGTTAACGTAACACCGGGGTGTTACAATGCAAAGATTGACGAGAACGAAGATCTTTGGGGAGAGAAAGAAGACGATAACCATGTGAGAAAGGAAAAGGATTAAAAAATTGAGTGGATGAGGACGATAGAAGTTTCAGCCTCTGTTTATTCGCATTGTGATTTGTGAGACATTGTTCATATCGAAAAAATTATTGCAATATATATATATATATATATATATATATATATATATATATATATATATATATATATAAAAATATGATTTAGTATATCTCGTTGGTTTTAATTTTTTTAATCATGTTCATCCTATTTATATTTGATCTATTTTCTATCAAATAGCAATACAATAGTATACGTAGTGGTATTCACAATTAATCTTAGTTACATGTAAAACATTAAATAGCTTAGAAACCGCAAAACAGACAATGGGTTGTATGACCCGTCTTTTTTTGCCGTCTCTATGTTAGATTCGAGACTCTAATAGGCGACCCCTTGTCTGCGGGGTTGTACGTGCCCTTAGGGAGGCGCGCAATATCCCACTGCAAACTTGTTTTCTAGAGCACTGCACTATGAATCATTTTCCGGACAACACAGCACCAGGATTTAGACCTTGTATGCCCGTACTAGCAAATGGCGTGCACTGCTACAATAAATAATTGAGTTATTTTTTTCAAAACAAAGGATTTTGTATTTTTTCCACCGGGGTTCTATTCTAGAGAGAATTAACATAAAAAACGACGTTCTCTTTGGAGATAAAGTAGAAAACAAAGTACGTGGTTTTAAGGAGGGAGAGACTCTGATAAGAATTCAAAGAGAGTGTTTGAACGAATAAAAACAAAATGTGTGTTTCAGACTCAAAAGCGATATGGTTTTCTAGAGTAGAAGTCTATTGTCTCAAAATAAAAGTCGTTCTAGCATCCAAAAGTAATAAAAAAAAGTGTCGTTTTAGTCTTGTGGTCCCACGACCTATCCCATCCACTACCATCTACTCTCTGCTTTCTTCATTGGCTCACCCCATCTCTCTCTACACTGTGGTGACAAGGTTGATATGTTGAAAGTGTTTGCTTCTGTTTTCTTCTCACAGAAAATCAGTTGTTTCAACAGTGTTTTGGTTTATCAGTCGGCTTATAAGTTCTGCCGAACAGCCTCAACAGTTGCATGCAATGGGACTTGAATGAGAGGAGCACAGAGAGAGAATACCACATAGGCAGGGGTAGCAACATCTTTTTGCTTTGTCTTTCGTAGCTGTGTCAAGTCTGACAATGACTCTTAATCTAGGAGAGAGAGAGTACATGTTATTCCAATGCGATGACTTAACTTATAGACCTAGTTACCAACTAAGTTTAGATGTCACTATATCCTAAAATCATGTCCTTTATAATTGACATGCTACTATTGTCTCGAGAGAGAGAAAATGGCAAGCGCGTATATAAGAGGGGGGATTAGAGCAGGAAGAGTATATTTGGCACCGCTCGCGCCCGCTTTAACTTCTTTTGATAAACACCGTAGCGTCAGTAATTACACTGTAGTGTGAACCTGTTTTGAGTGAAGCAGGTGAAGAATTTTCAACTACTGTACTTAGCTTGGGTTCTGAAATGCTATAGTGTGTCCATATTATGTATTAACTTTTGCTGAAAACCACTTTACATGCTTGCGTGGGAGAAGGCCACGCCATGGCCTATAAAGATCAAAGAGTCCCCATCACGTTGCTACACTTTTCCGGCTCCCTCCTGCAGTCCTGCTTCCACATGCCCTGCGCGGCGTCTAGAAATCCTTGATTCAGCAACACACCTGTCCGCCTAGCCGCCTACGCGTGCACTTGTAACAGTTTTTCAATTCCGCGCACACGCGCGCCCGAGCCGCGATCCTAGCAAGCGCGGCGCATCCGACGGCCACCACAGCGCGGTGCCGTCCCCGCTCCCACCGCTTGGCGCCTGTCCGCGTCCCCCCTCCACCTCCCCCCAGAAACCAAACTGTCCACGGACCACGGCTACGTTCCAGTCCAGGTGGATCGAGGCTGCAGCCCTGGATCTCGCTCGCTGTGCAGTTTGCTGCGCACGAAGGTGGCGAAACCGTACCCTCCTTCCCATCGCTTCTCATCTCTTACTCCTTTAGAGATAGTACTATATAATCAGGGCTCTCATCTCCTGGCTTCTCACAGGTTCGTTTCGGTTTGGATTGATTGGTTTCATCAGCCGTGAGGTGAGGCGTGAGGGTCTTGGAGTGGATTGGTTTGGGATTCTGTTCGAGAATTTGGGGAGGAGGCAATGGCGACCGCGGGGAAGGTGATCAAGTGCAAAGGTCCGTGATTTCTCCTCTCTTTCTTGATCTGACTAATTTTGGTTTATGGTTCGTGAGTACTGAGTAGTAATTTTGGGGAAAGCTTCCTAGATAGTTTTATTTTTTTTTTGATGAACAGTGGCGCAGTGGCGCTGATCTTGTATGTTGTCCTGCAATCTATGACTCTGTTGTTCTGCAGTCGCGGTGAACTTGTTGTTTTTCTATCCTTCAACCCCCATGAAAATGCTATTGATCCTTCTTACATCGTCCAGCACTGCTATGCCTGTGTGGTCCATCCGACAGTCTGGCTGGACTCACACTACTTATTTTAGAAAAAGGAATTATTATTCCGGTCTCTACAAGAGATTTGCACACAACCAATCCTTATTACAAAACCATCGTCTTGATGCTTTTTAAGCTCTCAAAAAGCTAAACCAAACAAGAGGAAAATCGAATAAACGCTAAGCGCTAAGCCTTTTGAACGACGCCCATCCATGCTTGGTGAATATTTCCATAGTTCTTTCTTTGATTTGAATTTAACTAACTAGTTGAGTGGCCCTGATTCTCGGACAGAAGACATTTGCTAATCCACCATGTTCATTCGAATTTTGCCGTGTTTAGCAAGGGCGCGGAAAGTTTGTATCTTGATGATTAGCTTGACAATGTGATTGCTTTCTTGGACCCGTGCAGCTGCGGTGGCATGGGAGGCCGGCAAGCCGCTGTCGATCGAGGAGGTGGAGGTAGCGCCTCCGCAGGCCATGGAGGTGCGCGTCAAGATCCTCTTCACCTCGCTCTGCCACACCGATGTCTTCTTCTGGGAGGCCAAGGTATCTAATCAGCCAGCCATCTCATTGTATCTTGTCATCAGTAGATATGATGCAGCAACTCGTAGTTGACTTGCGCCTTCTTGGCGGCTTATCTGTCTTAGGGGCAGAATCCGGTGTTCCCTCGGATCTTTGGTCATGAGGCTGGAGGGTATGTTCTCTTTTCCTATTTACTTCACTATATGTTGCTGGCTATAAATGTAGTGTCTTTATTATGTTTGTGCGCCTGAATTTATGGTTATCGTTGTTGGTTTTTGTTTAATGGCTTAGCCTTACTAGATGCATGGGGTTCTTGGCAGACTTAGATAGATTTATGATTCTTTCAGCAGCAGTTTCTTCAACTATTTTACTCTCGCAGTAAATTTTTTTCAGTTTGCAAAGACATGTACAACTTTGTGTAGTCCTTTAGTTGACTTATATCAAGTTTTGCGTTTAGTATGCTGCTGTAGAATCATTTTAGATCTGTATCTGAGTCAAGTTTTCTTATTCTAACTGCCCTGAAATTTCTTGATTTTGACAGCATCATAGAGAGTGTTGGAGAGGGTGTGACTGACGTAGCTCCGGGTGACCATGTTCTTCCTGTGTTCACTGGGGAGTGCAAGGAGTGCGCCCACTGCAAGTCGGCAGAGAGCAATATGTGTGATCTGCTCAGGATCAACACTGACCGGGGTGTGATGATCGGCGATGGCAAGTCACGGTTTTCAATCAATGGAAAGCCTATCTATCACTTTGTTGGGACTTCCACCTTCAGCGAGTACAGTGTCATGCATGTTGGTTGTGTTGCAAAGATCAATCCTAAGGCTCCCCTTGATAAAGTTTGTGTTCTTAGCTGTGGTATTTCTACGGGTAAGTTCATCTACTACATTTCGGAATGGATGTTAAAATATGTTTATCTTGAGATGCTAAGTTATATAATTTCTCTGTTTAGGTCTTGGTGCGTCAATTAAAGTTGCAAAACCACCAAAGGGTTCGACAGTGGCTATTTTTGGTCTAGGAGCTGTTGGTCTTGCCGTAAGTGTTGAAATTATTCGCTTGTTCTATGACCTTTCCATTGCAATAAGAATATGTGTTGGATTTTCGTCTGATTACTCTGCACATGATTAGGCTGCGGAAGGTGCAAGGATTGCTGGAGCATCAAGGATCATCGGTGTTGACCTGAACCCCAACAGATTTGAAGAAGGTGAATCCCTTTGATCTACTAACGGAGTAGTAGTTTACTCATTTTATTATGTTGTTTTGATAAGCCAGTAGCTCATCCCTTTGTCCCATTTTTCAGCAAGGAAGTTTGGTTGCACTGAATTTGTGAACCCAAAAGACCACAAGAAGCCCGTGCAGGAGGTCTGTTTCTTTACTCGAGACAACAAAAGGTTATCACAGCTTATGCTGAACTTTGACCATAACATCCATTTCCCTTATGGTTTAGGTACTTGCTGAGATGACCAACGGAGGTGTTGACCGCAGTGTGGAATGCACTGGCAACATCAACGCTATGATCCAAGCATTTGAATGTGTTCATGATGTAAGTAATGTTCAGCTAATGCTCTCCAAGTTCCCTTTATTCAGGCATGTTCTAACCATTGTGCTCTTAATGCAGGGTTGGGGTGTTGCGGTGCTGGTGGGTGTGCCTAACAAGGATGCTGAATTCAAGACACACCCGATGAACTTGCTGAATGAGAGGACACTGAAGGGAACCTTCTTTGGCAACTTCAAACCACGCACTGATCTGCCGAATGTGGTGGAGCTGTACATGAAAAAGGTAAATGCAAAGAGTTGTTTCTTCGTTTGCTTACCAGTCGAGCTTCGCTGAAACTTAGCTCCCCACCCCTGCCCCAAAGTATCATTCCTACAACTCTGCTTGGCTGTGCGCAGGAGCTGGAGGTGGAGAAGTTCATCACACACAGCGTTCCGTTCGCGGAGATCAACAAGGCGTTCGACCTGATGGCAAAGGGAGAGGGCATCCGCTGCATCATCCGCATGGAGAACTAGATTTCGCTGTCTAGTTTGTGAATCTGACTGGGTTGGGTTAATAAAAGAGGCAATGCTGAGCCTGCCCGTTCGATGAGGTAGCTAGATACATGGCCACGCTTGTCGCGTTCAGTTTGGCTTTGTCAGTCAGTAGAGCAGCTTCCCGTGTCTGTAATTATATATATCGGCATGAGTCTTATGAACCATCATCTTTTGGAGTAATATATATATGGTATGGTGTCACTATTAAGTTCCAGTCTATAACCTACTTCTGGCTCGCTTGCGCTGCTACTCTGCTTGTGTGCAAATCTGCTGAATTTTGTCTGAAAGTGGTTTACAGGCGGGTAGCCAGATACCACAGACAGATGCACTTTCCTTAGGCTCAATTCTGTGAGTAAATTTGAACTCCCAGTTATCTACTCTGCCCCTTCAAATCAGACATACGCTTTTCGTCGATCTACAGGCGCTGTGTCATCAAAATATGCAGAAATGAAGCCCAATCACGGATGAATATACAGAGGTGGTAAGGAACGCATTAACTTACGTTTTCACTCGAGCCAAGTATAATCTGCTGCGCGAATGGTGAGGAAAATTGAATGTGTATATTTTGTATCGAGAGAAATTGAATCTTTATATTTGTATATCTCTCGATGGATGTGACACAAGATCGAAGAACTAAAGAATTAGTTACACATTACACCTGGCTCGTATGTCCAAAGTAAAAGAAGAAAAAGAAAGAACACCAACAGAAGAGGAATATAATCAATCAACGAATTTCAGAGTAAGCCGGGGCGCGAGTGGAAGGGGAACTGATGCATCACGACTACGGGAGCCTTCTCACGATCCCTCTTCTTCCTCTCCTTATTGCCTCCTGCTGCTGCGGCGGCGGCCGCATCCGCCTCTCCTGCCACCCGCTGCTGCTTCTGCTGCTGCTTAGCTTCTGGGTAACCTGCTCCACCTCCCGACCCCGATTGCTTCCGGCCGGCAGCAGGCGACACCGCGGCGACGGCGACACCACCGCAGCATCCTCCCAGTCCCAACACCATGATCGACCGACCGCACGACCTTCTCCTCAGCCGATCGCCTCCTGATGACTGCGCTTGTGCTCTGGCGGCGCCTGGTCTGCTAGCTAGCTATTTGCCCCGATGATGATCTTGCACTTGTTCTCTGCTGTGTGTCTTGCTGCTGCGTCTCTGAGTGTGGTAGGCTGGTCTGGCACTGGCAGCGCGCATTTATATAGGAGGAGGTTGCTGCCAGATGAGTTCCTTCCGTGATGTGTGGAGCTTTTGTTGCTAGGGGATCGGTCCATGCCCGGAGGCAAGGAGGCGGCGGCTAGCTTGAAGCTTCGTCCAGGAGAAGGCCGAGCGAATAACAAAAATCTATCCGTTTGACGTGCTTGCTCTGCCTTGGTTGCCAAGGTTCCGCTCCATTTGACTTGGTCGTCAAGCTTCTTGGTGTCCAGTCAATTAAACATGTGCGAGTGGCGGACACAAGTGAGGAACTTTCTTTGTGGCTGTGCCTGTGACTGTGGCTGTGAACTGAAAATGACAAGTGATGTGGGGCGGGTTCGTTAACCTGCGACGTGCTCCGTCGGATCACAGCTACAGTACCTGGCGGCCGGGCTGGTCTTGTTGATTTCTTGTGGTTTTCGAGTTGTAGCTTTCACCGCTGCGCTACCCTTTCTTGTGGTCTCGACTCTCGAGCATAATTTAACTAGTAGTATATATAATATAATTGTTATGATTTCTGTTTCACGTTTTAAGTCTGATGCAAAGACAGCCTCCATATGGAGGTGTGTTACAGTATGAGCGAATGACTTGTCTTCCTCGCTTTTGTGGTTGAATAGCTCAATAATTACGGAATGGAAGACCTTGGGCGCTGAAGGCATACACCAGCAAGCAGTCAGCGCTAGAATTCTACCTGGAAGCACGCATGCAATGCATTGCGTCTAGGGTTTGTCTCTATCTCGGATGCTTCATGTCCATCCTTCAGCTTCAGCATGAAGAAATATATGCAATGCTACCAAGTCCACTAAAAAAACTACCTGGGCCAGCAACGTTCCACACAAGCAGTACCAGTTCAGCAACAAAATATAACCACTAGATACTACCAGTCTGCAGGCTCCAGCGAATCCCAAATTCCCAATGGCTCAGCTCGGACTTGTTGGAAGCCTTTCTGGTGCAGCAGGAAAGAAGACGGCCTCACCAACTCCAAAAGCCGGAGGCGGAGGCGGAGAGCCGACTGTGAACCGGCAAGCAACTTGACATCAGGAAGCGGTTGCCCACTGCCCAGGTTGTGGGTGCGTGGATGATGGGACACGATGTCGGTCTGCTGCAGGGGCGATAGGAAGAGGGAGAGAGCTCCCATCATGGTGCATCACTGCCCTTCCATTCCCGGCCTCGACTGCTGTGATGAGTCTGTGACTTCAGCCAGCTCTTTTGCTTTGCATCATCAACTCCATTTCTTGTCTTGTTTGGACAACGAGTTCTAGTAATGCTATTGCTCTTGGAAGATGGAGAAAAGTTTAGCATGTAGGCAGAGAATGCTGTGTAAACGGGCATGCAGCTAGCCCCTGACCACTTAGAGGTGACCCCTGACCACTTAGAGGTGATGCTTTGTTTTCCCAGGTTGCTGTGTGCTTGGTCTTCAAGATTTGCCTCCTCTTTTATTAATTAGTTGGATGTGCTATCGTGGTTTCTTTGCCTTATTAATGGTGCGCACACATTTCACTATCCAAACTTTCAAAGATCATACACTGCTGTGATAGACACTATGCTAAGAAAAAAAATCAGCAATCTTGTTCAGTTAAATAATTCAGATACCAAATTCTAATGGTGGAACGATCTGACCTACTGTTCTGTTAATATCAAATGTGAAAATTAAAGGGACTATTCATTCCTAGGATCAGGAGGGGACAAAAGTTTCATTCCAGCATAGCAATATGGCTCAAAATGTTATTGGAGACCAGTATTGTGGTAAAATAAAGTGTCGTGTACCACATGAAACTATAGTTGAAAGAAAGGATGATACAACAGAAGTTGAGAAATAAAAAAATCCGAGCGCACAACGGAAATCGCAATCCCAACAAACCATCTTCATAAAGTCATGATAACTGCCCTCGCTAATGGTGAATCCATTAGAGTTGGTGTCCTTAGGTCCTTGGTCATAGTAGCCAATCTGCCAATAAAGTAAAAGTACAGTAAGCTCCCCGTGAAATACCAATATCATCTAACATTACTTTACCATGGGAAATACAGTTAAAGAATGCTTACTTAGTTTATATATGTGCAGGGCCCTCAGAAACCATATTTACCTATCTTCCATTAAAAACTTCACAATGCTCATTGATTAAATTCAGACCAGTTCCTGACCTGGGATACAAAAGAATGCACAGAAGACAACTTGACAAGCAAGGGGATGCTGCCAGTTCAACCGCCTCAAATTAAGTACAGTATACTAGTATACATTTGGGGAGTGTTATTCAGTTTTGAGTCTGACTCTTGATTTACATGCGGTCAAAACAACATGCTATGTGCCCTAAACTCTATGAAGTTGCACACATAACTCTGAACAGTGCGTTCAAATGGACAGAACTGAATTCTAGTAAATGATACCAATCTGTGCATAGCTACCGCATATTTGGGTTTTCTTCTTTAATTTTTGCTAGTTTTGCATTTATGAGCTTATCCAATATGGGGGGCTCAAGAGGGATTGGGTCAAGACATCTCTCATGGGCAGCATTGTTCACCTGCAGAGATATGAAGATCTGAGTTAAAGATAAGCACAATAAGGAGCAATTATACACAAGTGCAGTTCTGAACTGTATCAGGCAAAATTAGTAGGTGGCAAGTCGAAATGTAAAGAGGCAGTATCTGACCTCTTTGAGTAAAAAAGCTAATAGCTGCTTCATCATCCACAAATTCCTTAAGGGAGGTCTTGAGAAATTCCATATCCAGCTGAATCTGCTGAAATCCACTTCTGTTGAAAGTCTGAAGACGGACAAATTCTTGCAAGCTTTTCAGGCAGAGCTTGAGGACAGTTGAAATAACAGATTCCTGAAATTTACCGAGAATACAAGGAATTACAGTCAAAAGTGGCTAAGTGATATTCCTGTAGACGGGAAAAAAAGACTTGAGCTATAGCATATCTGCCCTAATAGCGTCAGAAAATTCAATTGATAAGCTGCTCTATGACCTCAATCAGATAATACATTCTAAAACCACGATGCAGTTGGCATTGATGTGGATTTTAGGAGAATCTGTGGGATTTTTGCAGTAACATGACGAGTGTTACGAAAGCCCAAAAGGCCAAAACTGGAGGCAATTGATTCTGATACTTGGGTAAATCAGTAGTTTTCTTTTCCTATTTATTTTGAAAAAGATGGGATATAAACTAAATGAGGATTCAAGCCTATTGGTATGTCCGTTCACTCTGTTGACTTTAAAAGGGGTTCAGATGGTTAACAGGGAGAACCATAGAAGAACAGACGCAAAAAAATTATCATGCCATTCCAACTGGGACAAGCTCATATGAGTGCAATGTTAATAATACTACTTAAAATGTTGACAGAAATATTTTGCCAGGATCAAAAAATCTCACACTGTTGGAGTATGTGTATTTAGGCCCATGAGGCTAGGCCCATGAGGCTCTTGTATGACTCTATATGCTACCCTTCTAGGGTTAGCCCTAATTAATGAATCACAATTTCTATAGCATGGTATCGAGCTAACTTCTTTCTCCCTCCCTCCCTCCCAGCCGCCGGGCTCCTCCCAGCCGCTGGCTGGGCCGCTGCCCCATGGCCGGCGGCCCTCCTCCCCTCCATCTCCTCACACCTACTGCTGCTTCTCCCCTCTTCCCTATCCCTCCTCCTGGGCGCAGATCGCGAGCAGCAGCAGCTGCCCGGCCGCCATCCTTGCTGCCACGGCTGAGGGCGCCCGGCGGGCAGCCGCAGGGGCGCTGGGCGGCGCCCGCCCGCCGCCGCCGCCGCCCGGACGACGACCCGGCGCTCGGGCTGCCCTCGATGGCGCCCCTCCTTCAGCCAGGTGCGGGTGGGGGTTTGGGCGGCGCGGCCCTCCTCGCTGGCGCGCGCACCGCTCCGCCTGCCGCGGGCGGCCTTCTGGCCCGGGGCCCTGCTGCTGGAGCCGCGGGTCAGCCCCCACTGGACGCAGGCGTGGGCGGCCAGGGGCGTCCAGCTCCTCCTTGCTGCGGGCCCTGGCAGGCAGGGCGCGCCGCCGCCGGCACTCCTGCTGGAGCCATGGGCCAGCCCCCACTGACCGCAGGTGCGGGCGGCCAGGGCGCCCAGCTCCTCCCTTGCCACAGGCGCTGGCCGGCAGGGCGCGCAGGGCGCCGCCGCTGCTGCCGCAGCCGCAGCAGCCACTGCCGCCCGTCGCTGCACCGGCCACCACGGGCTGCCGGGCGCAGGCAGCTCCCCTTCCGGCGTATTCTTCCGCCTGCGTCGCCCGACCTCTTGGTGTTCCCGAGCAGCGCTGGCGCGGGCTATTCTCCTTCCTGGCCGATCATGGAGGGCCATGGCCCTGGAAATGCGTGGCCACGCTGCCCTTGCAGGGCGCGCAGGGCGCCCGCCGCTACTGCCGCAGCCGCAGCAGCCGCTGCCGTTGGCCGCTGCCCGGCCCCGCCCGGCTGCTGGCGCCCGGCCTCTTCTTCCCGGCGCCCCCTCCACCATCTCTCCTTCCCCAGCACCACGCCGTGGCAGCCGACGCCTCCACCCTGCGCCGCCGCCCTCGCCGCTGCCGGGCTGCTGCCGCGGGACGGCCAGCACGTGTGCACGCGGCTGCCCTCACTGGGAACGGGGCGGCGGCGCGGCTGATGCATTGGCTCGTCGCATCGCCGTGGCGGAGCAGCTCCCCGTCTCACCTGACTCCTACGATGCCGCCACTCCTCCGCGCGTCCGTCCACTCCGCCTGCGTCGTCTCCGTGGTCCTCCTCCTCCCGGGCGGCGGGGTGGGGGGGGCCGTGGCAGCCACCCGTCGTCGCGGAGGAGGCGTGGTGCCCCCCACCGGCAACTCCACCGGGCGCACCACGGCCCTCTTTCCACCACCCATGGTGGGGTGGCCCTTTCAGTGCCGGCGGCGAAGCCTCATACACCGGCGGCCATGCTCGCGCGGCGCCATCAACAGCGCCTCCACTTGCCGTCGCCATGGTCTACACCTCCTGCGGTGCCTCGCCCGGGCTTTGTCGGTTGGGACCCGTCCTTGGCCTACTCGCCCGGTGGGACCGGTCGGTCCCTACTGGATCGCCGACTCGGGCGCCACGTTTCACACCACGCCCGATGCGAAGTCTACTTTCCTCTCTCCGTTCTCCCCACCCCTTCTGTCCCTCTTCCATCATGGTTGCAAATGGCTTTTTGCATTTCTGTCTCCTCCGTAGGCTTTGCCCGATTCCCATGGCTCTTTTCATATCCCCGATGTTCTTGTGGCTCCCGGTATGGTTCACAACCTCCTCTCTATTAGGTCACTTCACGGCCGACAACTCTTGTTCGGTTGAGTTTGACCCCCCGGCCTCACCGTGAGGGAGTTAGCCTCCCGGCGTCCTCTTCTCGGTGTGACAAAGATCGGGCCTCTACACCCTTCATTTCCCTCCTTCCGCTGCACCTCCTTTGCCTTCTTCTTCACCCCCTTCGGCATCCGCCGCCGCCACCACCACCTCCACTACATGGCACCGGTCGCCTCGGCCATCTGGCCGGGATGCCCGATGCGGCTTTCGGTCGTAGTCCCGACATTCGGTGCCCTCGGGCTCACGATGAGCACTTGTGTCACGCATATTTGGGCCGTCATGTTCGTCTTCCTTTTCCTACTTCTTCCCATGCGACCCATGTTTTCGACCTTGTCCTTTGTGATCTTTGGACCTCTCCCCGTCCTTAGCATTTTCGGCTATAAATACTATCTTGTGGTGGTTGATGATTTCTCTCATTATTCTGGACTTTTCATCTGCGTGCCAAGTCGAGGCTTTCCCCTCCCCACGAGTCACTTCTTTGCACGGGTGTCCACTTTCGGTTCGGCCTCACCATCAAGGCCGTCCAATGCGACAATGGCCGTGAGTTCGATAACTCCACCTCTCGTGCCTTCTTCCTCTCTCATGGTGTCCGATGGGGCGCATGTCTTGCCCATATACCTCCTCTCGAGCGGCAAGGGCGAGCGCATGATTCGCACCACCAATGACACCATGCGCGCCCCTTTACGCCAGCGTCACTTCACGTCGCTTTCGCTCGGCCGAGAGCTTACACACCGCCACCTATCTCCTAAACCGTCTTCCTTCCTTTGCTTGCCTAGCTCCCACACCACACCATTTCTTTTCGGGTACCTCCCTCCCTGCACGATCACCTTCGAAGTCTCGGTGTGCGTGCTACCCTAACACCACAGCCACCGCTCCGCTAAGCCGGCTCCCCGATCGACTCTGTCTTCCCGGGTACTCCGGGATCATAAGGGGTGGGCACTGTTTTGACCTTACCTCTCGTCGGGTCCTCATCTCGCCATGTGGTGTTTGATGAGTCCGTCTTCCCCCCTTCTCCACCACCACCACACCCACCCACACCCGGACTCGACCTCCTCCTTGTTGTTTCCCCACCGACACGGTGGGTCGAGCCACCTTTCTGATTGTATCCGGCAGGTACCCGCTACACCGTGCTCTTCGACGGGAGCGTGCCCCGCCTCGCCTCCCGCCGGTGACTCCCGGGCCTGCTCCTTGGACTGCATCGAGGGTTCACCTTCGAGGCGGGGCCGAATCCGCACGGCAGGTCACGGGCCGTCGACTTCCCGGCACCACACCGCCCAGCCCGGCTTCGTCTACAGCGCCCGACGAGCGCCCGCCTTGCGCCGCCGGGGCGGCCGTCCACAGACGGCGGGTCGGGCGTCAACTCGGCACCACATGCGCTTCGCTTGGCCGTCGTCTACGGCGGATGCGAGCCGCCAGCCACCGTCCAACGGGTGGCCCCTTCTTCGCTGTCATCTCCTCGCAGCGGCTTTCCCCACCGGGCGACCTTTCCGCCGCCGCTGCCCCCAAGGTCTGCCGTGTCGCGACGATTGTACCACCTTCTTCACCGGTACCAGCGTCATGTTCACCATATGGTGGACGCGACGCTGGCCGGTACCCCGCCGCCGGGCTGCGGTGATGCCCGGCGGCTCTCGTGTCTCTCAGGTACCCTCTGGATTCGCGGCCTTAGCGATCCTCACCGGGCGTCGCGCGATGGAAGAGAAGACGCAGGGCGCCCTCGCCAACCAAGCGTGGGATACGGGTGCCCCGACCGCTCGGCTCCAATGTTGTCACTTAGGCAAGTGGATGCGGACACAGCGGGCGGGCCGATGGTACTCTTGATCGGTACAAGGCTCATTTGGGTTCTCGGGGGGTTTCAGCGCCGGGGGTCGACCACGATGAGACTTTCAGCCCATGGGTGGCCAAGCCTAATCCCGTCCGCGGTTCTCTCACTGGCTCTCTCTCGCTCCCGGCCCGTGAATCGGTTGGGCGTCAAGAATGCCTTTCTGCCGCAGTTCTCTCATCGGTGACAGTCTACTGCCTGCGGTTCTCTCCCCGAGACAGTCTACGGCGGCTGTGGGGTTTGTTGACCCTGCTCGTGGGATATGGTGCGTCGCCTCAACAAGTCTCTACTACGGCCTCAAAAGCAGGCCCCTCGGGCTTAGCACTCCTCGGTTTCTTTGCTTTCCCTGTCGACAGGGGTTCGTGGAGGCTAAGTCGTATAATACGTCCGCTGTTTATCTACCACCATGGAAGCGGAGGCGCCTACCGTTTGCTCTATGTTGATGACATTGTGCTCTCCCAGCCTCGGTCGTCCCTACCTCGGGCGCATCATTGCCTCTCTTCGGCAGAGTTTCCGATGAAGGATCTTGGTACGCTCCCATCACTTTCTCGGGGGGTCACGGTTGAGCCTCGTCCCACCGGGCGTCCTTCTTCACCAGCGCCAATACACTCTCGATATCCTCGAGCGTAGCCGGATGATGGCCAAGCCCCTGCTCCACCCCGATTGACACTTCGGGCCAAGCTGCGCCCGAGAGCGCAGCCCCTCCAGTGGCGACCCCACTGCGCATGTGAGTCTTGCGGGGGCACTTGTGCACCTCACCTTCTGGCCCGGACATCACATATGCAGTTCAGCGGGTTTGCCTTCATATGCATGATCCGCGAGCCTCACCTCACCGCTTCTCAAGCGCCTCCTTCGCTACCTCCGAAGCTTTCTAATGACTACGGCTGCTCCTGCGGTCTCCCTCCGCGAGGCCGTGCGTCACCACCGGCGCCGGCGGGCAGATTGTCGGACACCGCCGGTCCACCTCAAACTCTTGTCTTTCGGGCGGCAACACAGTCTGGTCGTCCAAGCGTCGGCGGTGGTCTCCGCTCGGTCTTGGGGCGGAGATACCCTTGGCTGTCGCTGGCGTGGCCGAGGCCTCTGGCTCAGCGGCTCCTCGCCCATTACAGTCCTACTCACAGGACCACGGTTGGTCTCTTTGCGACAACGTCCCCGGTGCGATTATTACTCTCCACCAACGGGTTCAGCACCGGACCAAGCACGTGGAGATTGACTTACACCGTCGCGCGTCGAGTCGCCATCGGCAATGTTCGGGTTCTACGTCAGACCACCTCTCGGTTGCCGACATCTGCTAAGGGCACTCATCCTCGATCTTCTCAGAGTTTCGCTCCGGCCTCAACATCACCGGTGGCTAGTTGCGTCCGGGGGGGCTCGTGTGTGTCTTTTTTGTCCGGCCCGCAACTCCGGTGTGCCGGTAGTTCGCATGAGCAGGGGGGTGTTGGAGTATGTGTATTTAGGCCCATGAGGCTAGGCCCATGAGGCTCTTGTATGACTTATATGCTACCCTTCTAGGGTTAGCCCTAATTAATGAATCACAATTTCT